>MNCI01005833.1:0-39817 GCA_015680685.1 Gnetum montanum
TCTTGGATTGGAAATGTACAGTCCCTTTTTAATAAGAACTCTAACAAATCGGTGGCTGGGTATTTCTCAAACTAAGGAAGGACTCAAGGTTTGCAAAGGGTGTGACTTCAAGGGAACTTGATGCATTTGTGTTGGCATTATATTGGGTGCTTGGATGTTTTCTTCTTGCATTTTCTTACTGTTCCGATGTCACCCAATTATCGGAAGCTGAGTCAATAAAAATACGAAGTCTTTGCATGGTGTGGTTCTCATGCATAAAAATATAAAAGAAAAAAAAAACAAAAACAAAGAGAAGAAAAAACAAATAAGGTGAGAATTCAAAGCACACCCCTTAGACAAAATAATCTCTTGGGCTACAAGCACTAGTTATGGAACTAAAAATGTTCTCTCTAACTAAGTCCCTTCTTGCTTCCCTTTTTCTCCTCATTCATCTCGTTGGAATGGTGGTGGCTCTTTGGAGATGCATTCTTGTTACTCAAGTGGATGGTTTGGCTGAATGCATTGATGCGAAGTCACTAGATGTGGTTGGTTTGAATCTGGAGTTGGAATGAGATTTGCCAAGTCACATTAATCATGAAATCCACAAGGGGTTGTACACCACCTTGTTCTTGAGACTCCATTCCATTCTCTTCTCTCCATCCTTCTCTCCATGGTTCACCTCATTGCCGGTTGTATCATTAGTGTATATTTTTGTAGATACATTGTTTTCCTTTTGGTAAATTCTTCCAGTTAAGACTTTAACTCTTATTCCAAAGGATATTCCCAGAGCCTACAGACTCTTTGAATGTGGGTTTGTCAGGGCATTAAGGGCATGAGCCTACTTTGGGGAGGACCCACTGACATTCCTATTTGGTGCATCAGTTAAATTCTTTCCCTTAACATTTTGCAATCCATTTTTTTTTGTTCATTTCCATCTTAACATCAATTTCATCAATATCTTAGTTGTCTCTTTTTATCCATCTTCTTGTTCTTATTCTTTCTCCATTCTATCGCTACCAGAGGTTTGCAATTAGTCATGGGGGTATGGGGCCCAATTTTTTTGATTTTCTCCTAACCCTAACACCTTTAATAGTTATCATTTATATATCTCCAGATCCGTAATCAGCCATATCACAACCCAACCAATGGACTTACATCGAAGCAAGGTATCAATTACATGATAATTCACCTACCCTTGCTAATACAAGACTATGTTGTGTGTGCAGATGGCAATCATGCAATAACGAACCAGATCTGGAGGGACCACTTGGAATGGAGCGGTGCTGAAGTAGCTTTGCAAGGAATGAGATCAATGATGTGCTTATGGATGGACAACGAAAGGCACAATCTGGGCGTGGTAGCAACAACACTTCTTCTCTCTTCACTTCTCTCTCAACTACCAAATGAGGCCTGATGTCAATGTAATAAGGTGTTCACCCTTGTTTTCATGAACACCAGTTTTGTTGTGTCTTGTAATGATGATCTGTTCACATGTCATTCCATTAGTTTCATTTGAGTCAATAATCCCATACCTTCCTGATATTATTGTAATGAACTTGAGGAAGAGTTTTCATTTAGTCATGGGGGTATGATGGGATGCAATATCACATGGTCCGCGATAACACATCTTCCCATGCGATATCACGTACGCGATATCGCGGTCCACCACCATATCTATAAATAAGAGGTAGCTCTCCCTTATTTCCTCATCCTAGGCTAGACAGTAGGGAAACTCTGGCAGATTGATCACTCCAGAGATAGAATATTTTCCATGTGCCAGCAGTAGGAGTCCTAAAGTGAATGGATCTTTATTCGAGCAGACATTGTTCCTGAACACAAGTTTGTGTACGAAAATAAAGATGAGCTTCTTGGATAAACCTTGCAGTGCATGGAATAGGCTAATTAGGATTTTATTCATTGTTATTTATTATTCGTTATTTACATGCTTTATTATTTATTTAATTCTCTCTCAACCCTTCTCTCCTAGCTAAGTGCCTCAATATGACCACTTCGAGCACGTGTGTTACGCTTGGTGATCCCAGCAACAATTAGCGTTTGGTAGCCAAGGTTGCATTGGTTCAGGGTGTGTACGGTAAGTGGGAATGGATGTTGACGCTAGGTTAATTTAGACTTAGTTCATTAGTTAAAGTTAGTTAATTAGTCTTCTCAACCCTTCACCTTGTTAGCATAGGAGAAAAAAACATAAAAACTATAAAAATCATATACCTCGGACTTACTTAACCATATACTATGACAATTACAAGTAAGTCTGGGAAGACAACAAACGATTAACGCTAAGTGTTCCATGGGCGTGTAGGCACTTAGTCTACGGAGTTCGACTGGATCGCGCGTGCTATGCTCGTATTCATATGGTTGAGTGTAGGGGTATCTCGCCACTCATCAAAGTGATTAGTTAATTAATTAAGCTGAATAGATTAAACACATAAGTACAACCACTTTGAATTTAAACATATATTCGTTTGTTAACCCCAGTAGCATTATCGCTTGGTTTTCCCAATAGCATAACACTTAGTAATCCCAGTAGTGGATACATAGGTTTATGACATGTACGGAAAGTGAGATTGGATGCTTATGTTAGCACTAGTTAGGGATTAGTTAACTAGTTAAATTAAATTAGTCATTAAATTACTTCATTTCTCTACTTTAAGAACTACGAAACATAAAACATAAAATAATAAAAATCATATGCCTTGATTACACTTAACCATACCTTTGTACATGACAAATATAATTGGGAAGACAACAAATGAATCTTAGGGAAAGGTTCACTTCCAAGAAGACTAGTCTACTAGAAGACATAGAGTCTATGAAATTAAACTAGATTGCATGTGAATGCTTCATGATTTATATGGTTGGGCATAGGGGTACCTCTCACTGCTCATCAAGTTCATAGAAAATAAAATTCCTATGAGATTGCCTTACCCACAAGGCACTTATAGATAGTCCTACAACCAACAGTACTATTCTTGTGGAACTTCTTATCNCAATCTCATAGGCATTTTATTTTCTATGAACTTGATGAGCAGTGAGAGGTACCCCTATGCCCAACCATATAAATCATGAAGCATTCACGTGTAATCTAGTTTAATTTCATAGACTCTATGTCTTCTAGTAGACTAGTCTTCTTNACTACTACTCTACTAGATACCATCAACCACAACATCTCCTATGGGATCATCATTCGCATACTTTCCTTCAACATATGTCACCATCAATAATGCAGGAAGGATTAGTATCACAGATTTAAAAGAAGAACACCACTTGTGCAATGAATGTACAAGTGAATGATAATGTTAGTAGACCTCGAAAAAAGTGTTATAAACATTCTTTCTTTAGGAAAGTTCCCACACATGTGAATCAAACTAGTAGTCCTACTAGCTTATCAACACTAGAACAAGGACAATCTAGTGCAACCCCCTTCCTTACAAAGATAATTCCTCTTAATCCTAGGAAAAAGCCAACAACTATTATGACTCCAACATAAAACATAATAGATGAACCTATCACTATGAAGACATAGAAAGTTTCATGCATTACTAATAATGATAAAGGATGTCGTTGTAGGCTAAAAGTTTAAAGTATTAACATGATCTCTATACCAAACCACAACAAACTTGAGGAATAAGCATGTGTGCAAGACTATGTCTACACAGTAATCACTAAAGCCAAAAGACACCTAGTGTCTCAAGGATCAGAATACCAAACTACTCAAAAGATGCATGGAAACATCCCATCCACTTATTAGTTCTAGTCCTAAGAAAATGAATCAAATAAAGAACTTAGAAATAGACATCTTACATTCTGACTATACACCAAAAGAGGATGTTAAACAAGGTAACCCAAGAACTAAAATTAAAAATCAGAAAGGAAATATATTTGAACTCTCTAAAAATAGAACACATTCTATATATGTCTTCAAATGATCGAAGCTTTATTATCATCAATATTAAATATGAAAATTAGTAAAAACTCAAATCACTACATATGATAAATGGATAACTTGTAGTGTATAACCAAGGGAATGTGCAGTCTATTTTCTGAATGCTTGCTCATGAGTTTAGTTGTGAGGGAGATGCCCCATCTTGAATCAAGAACTAATAAGTGCATTTTTACTTTTTATCTTATAGTTTTTTATCATTTTCTGATTTCTTCAAAAATTTTCCAATGGTTTATATATTTTTCATTTCTTTTTATTTTTTTTCTTTATAATTTTCTCTTTTCTTAAGTCATTTCCTTTATGTTTTGTGGATGTTTACTATGTTTTCTTTATAATGTTGCCAGTCATGATGCAGAAGTTAACACTATGTGTTGAATCTTTGTTATAGGCTATAAAGATGATTGGGTAAATAATTGTGTAACGTAGTGCGACCACATTATCCATCCCTTCAAGTGTCTTTAAATAAGAGATCTTTCTAATGAAAGCAATATGGTTCTTCTTGCATGAACGTAAAATTAACTTATGGCCATCATACCTTGAAGAAAGAGGAAAAGGCCAAATGGGAATAGAAAAGGATGTGATCTCAAGGGGATTTATTGGGTTCTCTTCTTGACTTCCTTCTTGAGGCCTATGACTTTTCATGGAATGTATCATCACTCCTACTATAAACCTTAAATGAAGCATGTCTTTGCATGTTATGGTTCCCATGAAAAAAAGAAAGAAGAATAAAAAAAAACAAATAATGAGTATTCAAAGCACATCCCTTAGACATAATAATGGGCTACAAGCATTGGTTATGGGGTTAGAAAGATATGTTACCCATGCTTGAAGGCACCCTTCTAACTAAGGTCCTTCCTTCCTTCCTTCCATTGTCTCTTTTCTTTTCTTTTTGAAGTGATGCTCATTCTTTGTGGTTGTTATGGATACATGATGGTAGGTAAGAAGGGGTACATCAATGTGAGACAACTATTAATGATATGGACTCAGTATAAAACTTCAATGAATAGGTATGATGGTAATATTAATCACAATTAACATAAGAACCTATTACAAACATGGTTAGGTATGTCATGTCCCAATCTTTGCAATCCATTATCATCTCATTATTCACCTCACTAATGCATGTAATTATGAGACTAATGGTTTTGTATAGTATAGTGTAGGATCCTAACCAAGGTAGTTGTATGTTGTTTGACACAAAGGCATGATCTACATTTAACTTCGAAGGTGCCCATGTATGCCTATAGAGTGGTTAAGCAAGGGCATTGTGACAAAAGCCTTCTTTGAGGAGGACCCACTAGCATGACTTTCATTGATCATGAGTCAAAACCAAAACATTACATCTTTAAGGGAATCACAAGTAATTTCTCAAACTTTATGCATGATTTTGGGACTTCTTTTGATGAGGACATCACCTAACCCAGGTCTAATCCTCAATCTATTTGTCCATAGATATTTATGTGTTGTTGTGTTTGTATTTTTGTGTTATTTTTCTGATGATGATATTAGGGTATTTTGACATTTTTGGAAGTGTTTTGGAACTATTTTGATGAGTTTAGAAGGTTCCAAGGGTAATGGGAATGTTTTTGGAGATGTCCAAAGGTTCTAGGCCTCAAAATAAGCATCTTTAATTTGGGCCCTAGTAGGTAAGACGTCTTCTCTAATAGTAAGACATCTCAACTATATTAAAGATATCTCCACGCTCTTAAGATGTCTTAGACAAGATGTCTTACATGATTTCAAGATGTCTCCTTTGACATCTTTGCACTTCAGAAAGATGTCTCCTATTTCTCTGAGATGTCTTGTATAGAATTTAATGGACATCAAATTGAATGGTAAATTGGAGGGAAGATGAAGAGATAGAGGGAAGGATATAAATAGATGTCTTGGGACTTCAAATTAATAAAGAGAGTGTGTAGGAAGTTGAAAGAAGAAAAAAGAGAGATAAAGTTTTGGCAATGTGCCTTGATCATCATCCATCTGAGAGCACATATTCTTTGATTAAGTGTGTGTGAGAATTTGATTAAATCTATTCTCTATCCCTAGGAATTTGTGCTTTCTTTCAGTTGTAATTTCTTTATTTGATTAAGAATAAAGCTTTCATTTTATTTTCTTGTTTGAATTTGATATTTTTGTGATATAAAGAGAGCTTTGACTATGGAATCCATGGGAGCTCCTCATCAAATTAGTATTGCTGCTACTTGGCATTGAAAAAAATTGCATTCACGTGGATAATTCTCATTTCAATTACAAAGAATCACTCTAAATTTTTAAGCTTGGATGAATTCTCTCTTACTACTTGTTATTCTCATCCTAGGGTTTGAAAATTTCCCTTTGATCCCTAAGTTTGTTATATCTTTCAAAAATTGGAAGTTAATTGTAATTGGACATGTATTAATTTGTAATATCTAGGGTTTGAAGATCTTATGTTCATTTCTCTTAAGATTTGAGTATTTCTTATCTCATTCATTGAGAAATCTTGAAACTTTCACCTTTCTTTATAGAATTTTTTGAATCTTACCTTTTATATCAATTTCCATCATGCCTCCAAAGAAGAAGATAGTTCAAGCTTTGTCAAGAGACACGGATGACATGAAAAATGCTCTTAAGTTCATTGTTGAGAAAATTTAAAAGATTGGAAACAACAAACGATATGGTACTTCACTAAAAGAATCCAAGCAAAGGTATAATTCATGCAATTCTTCACTAAGATCTTCTTGAAGACATTCCTCAATGTCATCCTTTGACTATAATCTTTGTTTTTAAAATGAAGACTTTGGAGAAGGATGAGATCAAGATTATATTTTTCTTCATGATGTTATGCTGAAAATAAATCAAAAAGTTTTACTTTTCTTAGGAAAGGAGAAAAGAAGGTGCCTTTTGAACCTTAAAGAGAGGTGAAAGAATTAAAGTCACTCTTGCAAAAGCTTTCAAACATGCTTCAAGGATGCCTAGTGTTGAAGTTAAATTCTTCAATGACATGGAAGGAACTAAATCTTTTCTCCCTTAGCTAAAAATGATTAACATGTACTTTGAACTTGAAGATATGGAAAATCATCAAAAGGTGTCTTCTGTTAAAACCAAATTGGAAGTCATAGCATATGGATAGTGGGAGAAGGAAAGTCATTCTTACAAGGTGAAAAATGGTAATCCTATCAAGGATTCATCTTTAATGTAATTCATCATAGACAAGAGGCCATCTAAAAATTGAAGTACCTAAGTCAAGGTGATAAGAGTGTGAAGAACTACTACATGAATTTTTGTAAGGCTTCCAACTTGCAAAAGTTCATTGGGACAATTATGAACAAGCATCTAGACTTCAATGCTTCAATTATGGTGAAAATGAACATAAATAATGGAAGTGCAAAAAGCTGAAGATCTCCAAAGGAAAGGAAATTCAAATTTTGAAAAAGGAAGAATCCTCCAATGAAGGTAATCCTCATGCATCAATGATTAAAGATATCATTGAAGTTAATTCTTATAATTTTATGGAAAATGTTCATGCTAATGAAGATCCTAGAAGAAAGATTCTCTTTAGGATTGGAGCTAGGTATTTAGATACTGGTAAATGGATACATATTTTAATTGACAATGGAGCCCAACAAAATGTGATTTCTTCAAAGATTATATCTATGATTGGTTTGAAGAAATTTCCACATCCTAGGCCCTACAAAGTCCATTGGCTATCTAAGGATCATTTACAAGAAATTAAGGAGAAGTGTATTTTATCTTTTAAAATTGGTTCTTTTAAGAACAAAGTACATTGTGACATCCTTTCTGTTGATTGTGCTAATGTTATTTTGGGAAGACCTTGGAACTTTGACAACAAGGCTTATTTTAGTAGTGCAAGAAATGTTTGGTCTATTTTAAGAGAAAATGAGATACATGAACTCATGCCTATGTCTTGCCAGTAGTATATGAAATATGTTCCTATTAATGCTTCATTAATCTTACTTAGTGAGCAAGAGTACATACAAGTATATGAAGAGGCTAGGCATGGTTTTTTCATCATGTCAACACTTGAAACAAGTGAAGAGGAGCATACAAATGAACTTCCTTCAATAGTGCAACCTTGGATATTAGAATTTGCTAATGTTCTCAAGAGAATATTAGAAGGGCTTCCAGCAATGAGATCCAACATTAAATAGACTTCATATCGAGAGCTACAATTCCAAATGAAAGAGCCTACCACATGACTTCAAATCAAATGAAAGAATTGAGCAAGCAATTGAAGTACTCTCTAATGATTTTATTAAGAAATACATCTCTCCTTATGCTATTCCAACTATGTTAGTTCCTAAGAAGGACATCGATGAATTATGCATATGCATAGATTCTAAAGTTGTTAATAGGATTACTATTAAGTATAGATTTCCTATTCCTATAATGGATGGCATTCTTGATGTACTTGCTAATGCTCATATTGTTTCTAAAATTAATTTAAAAATGGTTATCATCAAATATGAATTATACCAGGAGATGAATTGAAAAAAAACCTTAAGACATCAAATGGCTTGTATGAGTGGTTAGCCATTCCTTTTAAACTAACCAATGCTCCAGCCACATTCATGAGGCTCATGCATGATGTCCTTAGGAATTTTATTGGTAGATGTTGCATCATTTTCCTTGATGAAATTCTTGTATATAATTCTAAGTAAGAGGACCATGTACATCATTTGAGGATGATTTGTTCAAGTTACAAGAGGCAAAGTAAGTGATTAATGCTAGGAAAAGCTACTTCATGAAGAAAGAAATTGTCTACCTTGGTTATGTTGTCTCTATGTATGAAGTCAAGATGGAACCAAGTAAGATAAAGGTAATTAAGGAATGGCCTTCACTTAAAGATGTTGGAAAGGTGAGATCTTTTCTTGGTTTGGCTGGATTTTATAGGAGATTTATTAAAAATTTTAGTTCCATTGCATGACCTATGCTCTCTTGTTTGAAGCTAAATTCAGCCTTTGTGTGGGGCAATGCAAAAGAAAAATCCTTTCAAGCATTGAAAGAGAAAATTTGTAGTGCTCCAGTTTTGGCAATTCCAAATTTCTCAAAAAATTTTGAAGTGAAAGTAGATGTAAGTGGGCTTGCTATTGGAGGTATGCTTTCTTAAGAAGTTAAGCCAATTACATTCTTTTTTGAAAAACTAAATGAATCTAGACAAAAGGATAATGTGTATGAAAAGGAGCTATATGTTATACTTCAAACCATTAAACATTAGAGACATTACTTGCTAGGATTAAAGTTTTTTTTTATTTACTAATCATAGAGCACTTTAATTTTTTAATTCTTAAAAAAGGTTGAGTGCAAAACACATGAAATGGATAGAGTAATTACAAGAATTTCATTTTGTTTTGAAACATAGGAGTGGAAAATCTAATGTTGTGGCTGATGCTTTGTCTAGAATTTATGTTGTCTCCTCTAATGTAAAAGTTAAAAGATTTGACTCTTTTACTTCGTTATATCCTAATGATAAGGATTTTGGTGCAATTTGAAAAGAGTTATCTTCCCCATTATTAGGAAGGACTAATCAATGGAAAGCTTATCATGTGAGGAATGGGATTTTATTTAAGGATGAAAAAATTTTTGTTACAAAGTATGATTTCAAGTACAAACTCCTTGAAGAGAAACACTAAAGTGACATGGTTGCATATATGGACAAGACCAAGACATTAAAATTGTTGAGCAAAAATTACTTTTGGCCACGTATATATAGTGATGTAGTGAAATTTCCAAAATAATGCTATACTTGTTAAAAGTTCAAAGGGGGAAAAGGTGTAGATGGTCATTATCTACCTTTGCCAATCCCAAATGCTCCTTGGGAAAGTGTTTATTTGGACTTTTTATGTGGCATTTCTAAGACAAGATCTGGTCATGATTCTATACTTTTGTAGTAGATAGATTTACCAAGATGGCTCATTTTATTCCATGCAAAAAATGTAGTGATGCTTCCCATGTTGTGCATTTATTCCTTCAACATGTTGTGAGGCTACGTGGCATTCCTTTGAATATTGTGAGTGATTGGGATGTCAAGTTTACTAGCCATTTTTGAAGATCACTTTGGAAACTAGTTGGAACCAAGTTATTTTCTTCCATAGCCTATAACCCCCAAACTAATAGGCACACTAAAGTTGTGAATAAGTTTCTATTAAAGATCTTGAGGTATTTGTGTGAGGATTAACCTCAAAGGTGGAAAACATGTTAGCCCATGCTGAATTCTCATACAATAATGCTTTCCATTCTAGCATTGGTAAGAATTCCTTTATGTAAAATTATGGATTTTCATCAAGAATGATTGATGAATTGAGGAAATTTGAAGATTGTATCTCTTTGAGTTTAGAATTTGTTGAGAAAATGAGAGAATTACATTAACAAGTTAAATCTCACTTGGAGAAAAATACAAAGTTGTGTCTTCTAAGACCAATGAGGGCAAGAGGATAATTAATTTCTAAATTGGTGATTATGTTTGGATTTACTTAAGTAAAGAAAGGAAAAATAATGTGCACTTCTACAAGCTCAAGTCAAGGAGAATTTGTCCATTTTAGATCAAGAAAAAAAACATCAAATGCTTATGAGATTGACTTATCTAATGATTTGTCTATTTTTTATATTTTTAATGTTTCAGATTTGAGACCATACCATGGGAATGTGAATTCATCAGACTTGAGGAATACTTTTGGAATCCTCAAAGATGCACTTGAAGAATAAAACTTAGCCAAGCCACCAAGGAAAGCAATAATGCTGCAAGCAAGGAAGGCTAGAAGCACAAGAGGCTAAAAAGTGCATGAGTACTTAGTGCATTGGAATGATGAAGGATCTAAAAATGCCATTTGGATCCATGAGAAAGATTTGGCTTTGTGGAGGCTGAATGGTATTCCAAGTGTATAGCCAACTTGAGAACAAGTTTAATTTCATAAGGGTGGAAGAGATGATGAGGACATCACCCAGCCCATATTTAATTCTTAATATGCTTGTCCATAGATGTTTGTATGTCATTGTATTTGTATTTGTATTTGTATTATGTATTTTTTATGTATTTGTATTTTTATATTGTATTTTTTTATGATGATATAAGGATATTTTGAGATGTTTGGAAGTGTTTTGGGACTATTTTAATGAGTTTATGAGGTTTTGGGGCTATGGGGACTTATTTGGAGGTGTTCATAGGTTCTAGGCCTCAAAAAAAGCATCTTTAATTTTGGCCCCTGCAAGTAAGACATCTCCCCTAATAGTAAGATGTCTCATCTACATTCAAGATGTCTCCACACTCTCAAGACATCTCAAAAAAGATGTCTTACATGATTTAAAAATGTCTCCTTAGACATCTCTACCTCGGGAAAGACATCTCCTGTTTCTCCAAGACATCTCATATGGATTTTAACAAACATCAAATTGAATTGTAAATTAGAGGAAAGATGAAGAGACAAGGAGGAAGGATATAAATAGACCCCTTGGGCCTTTAATTTAATTAAGAGAGTGTGTAGGGAGTTGAAAAAAAGAAGAGAGAGATAGAGTCTTAGTAAGATGCCTTAATCATCATCCATGAGAGAGGGTGTTTTCTTTGATTGAGTGTGTGTGAGAATTTGATTGAATCTTTTGTCTATCCTTGGGAATTAGTGCTTCCTTTAAACTACAATTTCTATATTTGAGCAAGAATAAAGCTTTCATTTTTTTTCTTGTTAAAAGTTTTTGTTTTTGTGACATTGAGAGAGCTTGGATTATAGAATCCATGAGAGCTCCTAATCAACTTCTCATCAATTTTGATTAATTTTTACCACTTTTATATTGAAATATCCTTCAAATTTAATATTTCTTGGCCATCTTATGAAATAGACATTTGGTTTTAGCTATTCAAAAACTTGTGAGATTCTGGAGTTAAGCTCATTCATTGTGGGGGCTAAGGATGTAATTTTTGAAATTTTTCTAACACCCCATTTTCAAACATTATGGTAACTAATAGTAACAAGAATTAAAATGAATTAAAAAACTTGATGATTTCAATTATCTTAGAGCCTTGGGGAACATTATTATGACATTACCCTGAGATTAAATGCTAAAAGTTTTTAAAATTTTGAGCTAAGGATTCAAGAAGGATTAATCATTAAGGAAAAACTATCAAAACTAATATTGATCCTTTGGTAATTTTAGATGACTCTAAACAAAATATCTAAAGATAAAGGTCTTTTTCATGGTAAGGAAAAGAGGCAAAGAGGAGGGTATGCCCATAAAAAATGATAGCACATACAAGGATTAAAGCTTAAAGATCACATGAATGTTGGACCCATGGAATGATGAGGAGAAATTTCAAGCCATCATTCAAAAATGTCCTTATAAAAAGAGAAGCATCAACATAACAATCAAGATTGGAAAGTCTGCTACCACTAGTGACAACAAAAAGATTCATCTATGGTGGATTTTTGAAGACCTCTACAATTTTGTGAAATTTAATTTCTATCTAGTATTTTTGACATTTTGTAATACATCAACTCAAATAAAATTTTCTGATACAACACTCCAATTTTGTAATGATAGCCAATTTCATCTTAGTCATCTCACAATTTTTGTAATGGAACATTGTCCATTTATATATAACTCAAGGACTAGTGTTTAGTCAATCGTGAAGGTATGATGAGACTTGATATGTCAAGTAACTGAGTTGTTGAAATATGATGAAGTATCATTTTATCAAATGTATTAGTTGGTTGAGATATCATAAATGTTATATTGTAGATGCTATGTCACATCTATGATCTAGTATCCCTATAAGTGCATCTCAGTTAGCTGCTACATCATAGATGCTACATTGCATCTACTATATCATAGATGTCATATCACATCTGATATAACTTAGCTACATTGACGCATCCTCATCGATGTATCCCAATGCATTAACACATACTGGTTAACATAATGCCTATATTTGCCTATAAATATGTGAGCACCCACCATGTATTTGACACCATTTAATCAATAGTGTAGCTAAACTCTTATAGTTTTTTTCTGTAATCTTAGCAAATAGTTAGAGTTCTTGTAGCATGACTTTGGTTTAATTGTATGACATCTTATTCAACTGGCATTGTACCTAAAAAAATTCCATGTATGGCAATAAGATCGAGATTGATTCATATTCATTACAGCCCTTTGACTTAGAATAGATTTACTTTTAATGCAATTTACTTTTCATGTACTTTGTTAATATTTGCATTTCCATGCACATTAATCAATCATTGAAATGAGTGTGACTAGTTTCAAGCATAAACATGTATTCAAGTAGTAATCCTAGAAGCATCATTACTCTATTCGCCTAGTAGCATAACACTTGATAATTCCAATAGTGGGTATGTGAGTTCAGTATGTGTACAACATGTGAGAAATGGACACTCATCAGCCTTAGAATAGTTTGGGATTTAATTCTATTATTAATCATATTATATAATTAATTTATATGTTATTATTTAGTTAGTTTAAGAATTGCACAACATCATAATGATATGCCTCACTTTGGACTAAACCATATGTGATAAAGCTACCACTAGTCCAAGTGAAAAGATAGCAACCTACAATAAATGATTAATAATTTAGATACCACACTAGTTCCATCAAAAAAATTTGACTAGATTACACATATACATTTATGATTTGTATGGTTAGATGTAGGGGATACCCATTGCTCATCAATTGGAAAGCTTGAATGGCTCTTAAATAGTAAACTAATCCTGCAGTACTTCAAGCATACAAAATTTTGATTCACAAAAAGAAGAGAAAGTTTCTCCATCACAAATAGGTAAGATTATTGGATTTGATTCAAAGAGAATCATGAAATTTTTAGAAATTTTTCTATTACAAGCAGAAAGTAGAATCTTATTTTCCATTTAATGAGCTTCAAGCTTTCTATAAGAACTTGTATATAAAGAAAACAGAAGTAGATCCAGTGTATAGTTATAACTTTTGTCTACATTTATCATTAGAAATTTTATTAGGAATAAAAAAACTAGCATCAAATAAAGCTATTGATGCCTAAGGTTTGTATTCAGATATGCTAAAGTGGAAAGGTTCACTAGTATGGGAAGTAATTTGGAAGTAGCTTAATCATGCATTAAAATTTGGGCTTGAAAGAGAATGGTGCATTAGTAGAGAAGTTGGTTTATTCAAAAAAGGAAGTAATTCTAATTTAAATGATTATAGAATGATTATAATTAATAGCATCTTTGGAAAACTCTTAGGTACTATTATTGAAAAAAAGCTTTAAAATGGGCAGAAGAAAGAAAGATACGTGTCATCTCAAAAGTAGGTTTTAGGCAATGTCACTTGTCTATGGATCATCTACTTACTTTTAAGCATCTCATTGATCAAGCTAAAGGTCTAGGTAACTAGGCATCCATTTTCTTTGTTAACTTTTCCAAGGCTTATGATTCAGTCATTCGAAGTAAACTATGGCAAAGATTACATAATCTTGGAATTCCATTAGATTTATTATCAGCAATTCAAATCCTTTATAAGAAAGTGTATATGTAGTTACATGATAGTATTTCAAATAATAGTGTTATAATACCTAACACTATTGGTGTTAAGCAAGGATGCCCTCTTTCCCCAACTCCAATTGGAATTTTCATTGATAAATTGGAGGCATGGATGTAGGATATCGATAACAAATATTCATTCTTTGTAGGTAAGTTCCCTATTAACATTCTACTATTTGTAGAAGATGTTGCATTGATCTCAAAATTAATGGAAGGATTACATTGTATGTTGCAAAATTTAGATATATTTTGTGCATATTATGGAATGCAAATTAATGTGCACAAAACCAAAGTTATGGCTTCTAGAGTTTGAAATAAGAATCTTAATTTTTAGGTTGGAAATGCAATAGTTGGAGTGGTTCCAACATATAAATATCTAGGCCTTGGATGTTCTAATAATTATAGATGGGATAAATGTATCTCTCAAAGAGTGGCAAGTGGGATGAAACCTATGTTTGGACTCAGAAGCATATGCAAGAAAGAACATATTTTATCATGGGAAACATATAAGTAGTTATTTTACATGGTTGCCATTCCTAACGTCCTTTATGGATGTGTAGTCTGGGGTCCTAACATTATAAGTAAATATTGAAAAAAAATAGAAAATATGCAAAAATAAAAAACAAGAAAATATGCACAAACATAATATGATATCATGCTTTTGGAAGCTCATTTGATGCCTTTAGAGATTGAAGCTATCTATCAATTTGTGGCTTATACACACCACCTACTCTATAGCAATGATGATAATTTTTCAAAAAAGTTTTGTATGCATTCCAAGACAAAGGATGGTTTTAGCATGGAAAGATGTGGCTTAGAAAATGGAATATTCCAAAAACTATTTTACATTACAACCCTAAAGAATGTTTAAGAATTATTAGAAGAATTGCTCTACAAAAATTATGGAATGCTACTGAAGCAAAGAAATAATATTATTTAGATAATATTAGAGGAGGTATCTTTGCACAAGTCACTTACTTGATAGCTAATATTCCTTTCCACTTGCACATTCAAATTAGCAGAGCACCATTGTAGAATCTCACTATTTTAGAATTGAGATAGGTAGATGGTAAAACATTTTATGGGAAGAAAGAATTTGTAGATTTTGTGATAACAACACCATTGTAGATGAAATTCATTTTTTTCTATAATGCCAGTATATGGATGAAATTCTAAGAAAATGGAGTATCACACCTGATACCTTGTTAAGTTATTTAAGATATAGCAAAGAACACTTGGAAACTTTGTAAATGATATATTTAAAGCTCATGCTTTATATATTTCATTTGTCTAATAGATCCTCTTCGATCTCCATAGACGAAATAAAATTCAGTTTTAGTTTCAATTATATATATATATATAAGGAATTTTTAAGTTTTTATTTTCTCTTGGAAGCTCAATTTTTGGACAAGGTAACAAGTTTGATGAAAATCAAACTACTCTTGCATCCTCTCTTCCTTTACCCCTTTTCTATTTTCTTTGCACCCTTTTGATCCAATGTTTGTTTAAGGTATCTTTGTACTATTATTTATGCTAAAGATTTATGTTCAAGATAAGGACCATGCTATGAAAAACTCATAATTTTTTTCTCAAATTTTACTACATATTTTGCAATATATTTTATGACAACATATCAGGACATGGTATCCTCAAAATCTGCATTTACCCTTCACATTTGAAGAAAAAACATGTCTTGAATATTAAGCCTTGAATCAATTTTTTTTAAAGAATAAAAATGATTTCATTATTATTCTTTGGATCTCTAGAAAGGCTTAATTCTTAAGATAATGGCCAAGGAACATTGTACCTAGAAATGAAAGAAAGGAAAGATCAATCTTTAAAGACTTTTTATAAAAAGATACAGTAAAATTTCCTTGTTCATACAAAATAATGAAACATTGAGGAAACATTAAAGGAATAATAATTAGATGCAAATGTGGGACCTACAAACTTTTCTACAATTACATTTTCTCAAGTATGCACCTAGTTTGCATATGGTGTATTGTTGAACAACATTATGCAAATCAAAATAACTAGTTTCAAGATTCATACCTTCTAGTTGTTGAGTAGTAATTTCATATAAATGATGCAACATATTTATTCGTAAAGCCTACATGAAAAGATAAAATGAAAAGATAAGTTAATGAAAAAATATAATTCTTGCATCTTCACAACAATATTAGTAAAAAATTTATACAAGTAAATAAAGAAATGTGAATAGGATAATATTTTTAGGATTGGTAGGGTTATTTATAGTTTCCTTGAGGGTAAGAAAACCTCTTAGGTACTTGCACTTTGGTGAATTTTGGATTTAGAGCATAAATCTAGACTCTTGAAGGTGTGATAGAATTACAAAATATTCTTTATGATGCTCATATTGATATACATCACATCCTTCTTCATCTAATTTGGAGTCTGCAAAATCTTCTACTACAACTACTTTTCCCTTTCTCTAGTAGTAGTCATTCTTTGCATCTTTTTTCTTTCTTTTGTACTTGTCTTTAGCTCTATCTTGCTATGCTTTTTCCTTTACAATTTTTAATGTTGTTTAAAACTTCTAATCAATTAAGTCCCATATTATGTCAACATTAGTCAAAATTTTAATTATTAACTTTTGGATTAAAAAAGCTTTCCTTTGAACCACCTCTTCTAATAATTCCTCATCTTCTAATCACATAAGGAGATATCTCTACTATTCTTCTTAGAGCACTTTGTCTTCTTTAGTTCTCCATTCTCTTTTATTATCTGATTAAACAACCTCTAAATTCAATAGCCTTTCATCTTTGAAATTCTTCCTTAAGCATAGACTCTAAGAGTTTCCCTTATCTTATTTTTTAGTCCATCTATAATATGTTCTAGATATTCCCTCTAAGAGAAGTCATGGCCTAGGCATCTATGTAATAGTGAGTAATACCTACTCAAGGTTGCATTAAGAGACTCATGATTTCCTTGCCTTCATCCCTGAATCTACTTCCTTAAATTGGATACTCTAGAGTACATCTCATATTTCTCATTAAAATATTTTTACATCGTACTCCACATTCTAATGAATTATAGTTCCAATGGCTAGTACCAACATTCTGCTTTCTTAATGAGCATCCGAGGGAATAATTTCAGCTTTTTCCATTCATTATCTACATTTTGCAAAGCATAGTCATCATGAAAGGCTTGAAGATGGTGTTGTGCATCAACAATGTAGCCTTCCTCAAACTTAGAAATGTTGTTCATGTCTATCTATTTGATTCAGCTATCCCTCTAATGCTTGGTAGGAATGTAGACTACCTCCATGATTTTAATTATGTTGTGAGTAGTAAGCAAGTGTTCATCATAATTATCTCTACTCTCATGGTCTATGTTATGACCATGACCCCTTCTATGATGCCTACTATGTCTTCTTTCAACTTTATGTCCTATTTCTTGGGTACGTCTACCATCTATTCTTTCATCCCTATGATGACCTCTCTAATCATCTCTACTAAGTCATCTTTCATTACCCCTTCTTTTTTAGTCTTGTTTAACCTTGTTAGAGCTAGATGATGATGAGGATGAGAAAGATGGAGAACTAGAAGACTTTTGTTCAATTACTCTCCTTCCATGACTCCTTTGGTCATCCTGACTTAGCCTACTAGAAGACCTAGGCCTAGAGGTCCTCCTTGTGTTGAATCCTATCGTACCTTTTCCTTGGTTGCTAGCCAAGATTAAATGTAACCATGAATTTGTCAAATTAATTATAGCAAGGATTAGAGAATTTTGGTGAGGAGATTTATGCTATTGATAATTAGTATTCTCCTTCTCAAATTGCAATTTTAGTGGAAGGGTAGTGTAGCACCCCAATTAATTATCTATAAAATATCCTATAGATAACTAATAGAGATGCTACGAAACCCCAAGGATCTAGATTTAACTTTGATTAACTAACTTAAGAAAAGCAGAAAAATATATAAAAATGATTAATTAGGAGCATAAACATAGTAAAGAAATATAGCATAGTAAAAATTTATAATACTCATATATATAATTAAATAAAATTTATTTAATGAAAAACAGAAATTTACATAGCTACAAAAATATAGATGTCAACAAGTTTCACTAGGTGCATCATAAAATAGTATGTAAAATAAAGATATCTACATTTGAAGTTTATGAAATCAATTAATAAAATTAGATATATTAATTAAATAAAATAATAATATATAATAAATAATATTAATTTTCCAAAACATATAGCATGTGCTAAAATGAAAAATGTTCCTTGCAATCTCATAGTCCAAATGGAAAGACAACAAATTCATATCTATCATTCTT
This sequence comes from Gnetum montanum, assembly GCA_015680685.1. Taxonomy (NCBI): domain Eukaryota; kingdom Viridiplantae; phylum Streptophyta; class Gnetopsida; order Gnetales; family Gnetaceae; genus Gnetum; species Gnetum montanum. The sequence goes on from MNCI01005833.1 coordinate 18,757, forward strand.
TATTATTTATTCACAAAAATAGGTACATAGCTCAAATATTCGAAAAGTGTACAACGTTTTTATTTTACCAAAATACAAATTCTAAAAAAGTTATTTTCCAAGTTCAAAAGATTCATGTTGTATAGAATTAATCCATCTTTTGTCTCATGTCCCTCTTTCAATGATTCCCTGCCTACTCTAGGCTCTCTACATCGAAATGTAAAAGGAGTCACAACGCCTCAAATAAAGGTTCTGAGCTAAAAGTCTAAGGTCATAGGCTAGATAAAGGTTTCTAAAAAAATATTCAAAAAAATTTCAAAGTACATAAATGTCAAATTTTCCAAAGATCCAAAAGAAATTCAAAAATCCAACAAATGTATATTTTATCTAGGCATCTTCTGATGTCTAGGTCTTGGTTATCCTCACTACTAACAACATATACCATTAAGTCCTAGAATAATCTCACAACAAGCATCGGATTATCCTTTAAATTATTTTAATGTCCAAAAATTTTACAAATTTGACTGACAAAAAATGTAAAGAATGTATATTTTAATTAGGCATCTCTGAGTACTAGGTCTTGTTTACCTTGATTACCAAAGGAACTCACTAACACCTCTTGGAATAACATCACTATGGTCGAGTCTTGGTAATAGACTCACTACTAACATCCTTAATGGTTGAGGTACACATATCATTTGAAGGATAAGTCTTAACTATGCCTCACCGCAACTCCACTACATTCAACTACTTAGTACCATGACCTTAGCTCAATCTATAGCCTCACATGAACTTATGAATAAAAATCTAGGGTAGGAGATTCATCCAACAATTCTTGTTCCCATGTTGTGGGACCCACTACAAAACACTCCATTGCTACATGCAAAGGGGTGTCTAAAAGATTTATAGGGTCCACTACCAACTAAGCAAAATCGATCACATATATATTATTATTTTATTCTAAAAATCCAAAATGGCCAAAAATTCACAAAAGCCCAAATTTCATAAAATTCTTGCAAAATCATGTTTATAGATGAGCTTGTTATGAAATATCTAAGAAGTAGGTTAGAAAAAGTTTCCACAATTCCAAAAATTCACCCAAAGATAAAAAAAGTTTCATATAGGATTGAAATATTTTTCTCATATCAACAAGCCCAAAATGATGAAAAAAATCTAGTAGAATTTTGACATAATAATCAAAATTGTAGAAAAATAGTAGCAAAGAGGAAGAATAGAAAATCCACAACAATATAGGATAACCACATAAAAAGAAACATAAAATAATCTTTCTTACAAGATCCATAACAAAATAGAGCAATCACATAAAAAGGAAACTAAAATAATCTTTCTTACATGTGTTGGCAAAGCTTCTAGAATCTTCTTAACATATTTTTTTTCTACCTAATGTTATCAATTTTTCTTTTGCTTTACTAAACTTGTCGCACTTGAAACTCTTCTACAATTGTGATGAGATGTATCTAAGGCTACAACCTATTTATAAAAATAAGAACACCCTAAAATCAACTTCAAAACAAAGAAGAAAATATAAAAAGATGTCTTTCAAGAAAAACATGATAGAACATGATTTCAAAAAACAATGGTGGAAAAACCAAATGACAAAAAAATCCAAGGAATGTAAACAAGGGGTAGAAAAATCTAAGGTGATGTGGCGAAAAAAAGATATATCATATATATGTTATATAACTTATATACTTCTNTGAAAAAAAGATATATCATATATATGTTATATAACTTATATACTTCTATTTTTCCTTTTTCCTTTTTACATGTGCATGTGCTTCTTACAAGTGACATTGACTTTTAACATTTATTTTTAAATTAAATTTTTTTTCCATTTTTATTGTCATAAGTCCATTTCTCATTTTTACTTTCCCCTAATATCCTCACACTCAAACACTCATAACATGCATATTAGGACTCCAAATCTAATTCTATTTGAACCTAGGAAGTTCTTATCAAGTGCTCTACCTAATTATATGCTAAAATCTCATCTAGGCTTCACTTATCATAGTTGCCTAGTTCAAATGTCAAAACTTTATAATATTTTAAGAAAACTAGAAGATGTGATATCTTGAAAACTGTAACTTTGATTCTAGTGAACTAAGGATTAAAACTAATGTTTTCGAATATCTTGAACACATTGGTAAGGTTTGATTTTAGGTAGAACATCATCCTAAGTTACTTCTATAACAAAGCTAATTTATGCAATATTTTATTAATAGTAAAAATGAACTTTGAATCCTAGTTTAATAATAAAAGGTAACAAGGGATATGATTTGGGTAGAGTGAGTGTTCAAAATTGCTCCATAAAGAGAGTATTATATAATCACATATGCATAATAAAATAAAAAGATGCATAAATAAATATGTATGATAAAAAAATAAATGTGCATAAATGAATGTGCATAATAAAGATTGAATATTTATATTTGAATATGCATAGCCAAATACATGTAAAGTATAATAACTGATAAAAAGCAAAACTTCTTGGGGTAATTGGATTTCAACATTTCATGCTAAAATATTTAGAAGATCTNCTTCTTGGGGTAATTGGATTTCAACATTTCATGCTAAAATATTTAGAAGATCTATGACTAGGCTACAACAATAGTAAAATAAAGGATACAAAACTTTAAAAAAATATTGTAGTAAGCATGTTGCATTCACTTACGTAGGAAACTAACAACAACAACAACAATAATAACAATAAGCTAATCTATTGAAACATATTGGACAACATTAAAGAATTAATCATATACATTAAATTAAATAATTAAATTTATGCAAATTTCTAGGTTGTGACAAATAACCTCCTTAACCTTTACAACTTCATGGTGCACTTCCATAAAATAGTCCTTTCATAGTTAGGCTTTCATAGGTTGGTGAGATCTAGAAATTAAGTCAACCACTTTGGAGTCACTAGTCATCACTTCTAGTCTGACTTTCATTATTGTTGTCATGAGCATTAATGGAATTGATTAGTTGGGTAATAACACAATATACGTTTTTAGGGATGCGATATCAAAGTGTTGCGGGGGGGAGGGAGGGGGGGGGGGGGTCACCTATTTATAGGTTTTTAGGGACGCGATATCACGTATGATACATCGTGTACATGATATCACATCCCTAGTAACATGAGGCACAACAAAAATACTGAATTCTTAAAGGATTTTCTTGAAATCAACGTTGTAAGCTAAGGACATTGGGCTATTATGAAGGGGTTCTAGGGTAATCCCATTAATTGGAAAGGCACAATTAATGATGATGGTGTGGATTTTATCAATAAAACCTTAGGTGGTAAGAAAAAGGCTATGTACATGGAACCATGGTACATAGGAACATTCAAATTCAGAGGGGTAATAATAGGGAAAGAATGCTATGAAAAATAAGCTAAGGGTGAGAAATGGTGTGTGTGAGCGATGTCATAAGTGAAGATTACAAAAAATTACACAAGTGGTCCTCCCCAAAGTAGGTTTCAACCTATAATGCCCTTCTGTAACCACACTTAAAGTGTCCATGGGCACTAGAAGGGTTAAATGTAATCCGCAGTAACTCCACAAAACACACACATGTAAATATCAGTGAAATGAGGTAAGAATTCTATGCTATACGGGACACGAGCTACAATTATATGAACCGTGAGATGAGATGAAGTATAGAAAGGATTGTAGAGATTGGGACATGAGGTAACTAACCTAGGGTACAGTGAATCCTGCGTGTAAAGCATGATTAATGTGTCATTAACCCATCGTTCCAAGATTAGGACCAAGTCCATTCCTCTAATCAGTGACATCGCATTGGTTCATCCCATGATGAGAAACTATGAGAGTACCATAACTACAAGGCGTACGATCACTTGGTGTTTTGTTCAAGGGAGGAGTGAATTTTTTGTGACACTTCCTTTTCTCTTTTTTTTTTCTTTCTTCTTTCTTTTTTTTCTTTTTCACTTTACTGAATCCAGAGAAGCCGCCAACCTTCAGGCATGGATGCATGTCTTTCTAGTGGGACCCCCTAGAATATCATTGGATTTTGAGTGCCCGTTTAATTACTCTTACTCTCATTTTTCATTAGATCTACAAGGATCTTAGTACAACCACGTTGCATGATAACTCCCACAGACATCACCAAAGAGAATCTACAAGTTCCCTTGATGTCACATCCTAATCATTCCCTCTTGGTCCATCCTTCTTCATTTTGGGTACAATGAACACAAAATTGATTTTAAGTTTTAAAAATGTCAAGAATATCACTGTACCTTGAACAGAACCTCTTATTTGTAGAATGGATGAGTGGGTGTAATGGGCTAACTGTTCCAAATAATTGATCACTCAAAACTTAATAATATAGAACACACCTCAACCAACAATCCACATGAGTGTTTTATTCATAGACGAGGTTACTTATAAAAACATAAAAGACAAACAGACAAAAAGATAAAAAGATAAAACAAGAAATTGAAAAATGAAAAATTAGAAAACAAAAAGTTGTAGAACTAAAGAAAATGAAAAATATTTATTAATCTTGCTTGTTATTTAGAATGGGGGTATCTCCCATAACTAAACGGTTGAGTACGACCAGGATTAATAAATGGAGGATGAGGATCCTTGCATGTTGAAAGTATTGGAACCCAGTCATACTTACCCCATTGGGGTTCACACACTTGATTATAGTAAACATAGTGGGGAAATTTATACAATGTAGTTTCCAGATAATGAGTTGACCCACTATGATATTTGAAACTGTTAGATGGTATGCAAGGATTGGGATGTTGCCTTCCATGATTGTGTTCATTGGGTCGTATGGTTGTTGGAGTGTTAGTTGGTGGCCCTGATGAAGTAACATGAGGTGTTGGGTTCGAAGGTAAGGGTGTACCATAGTGTTGGGTGTGTGCTGTGTTGGAAGATGCAGTGGCCTCGAAATTGTGTTTTCCCTTCTTACGGTTTTGTTTAAAGAAGGAGCGCTTTGGATGTTGAGGAGGCTTTTCACTACTGTTGGAAGTAGTAGCATAAGTAGCGTTCGTGGGTTGTTGCTGTGGCGCAGAAAATTTAGGAACAATTGGTGGCAATGTGGAAGGAGGGAAAGTATGAGAATGTTGAAAATTAGGAGAAGTGTAGGATGCACAAGGCAGTGGTTGTGTTGGAGGTATGGGTTGATAGTATTGAGGAGAATGGTAATATGGTGAGATAGAGTATGTCGGCCCAATTGGGGAAACAGGATGTTGAACAAGATAAGCGTTTAGGTTCGGATAATATGAAGGGTGTCTCCAGTCTAGTGGTGGTCTCTCCCACGACTGGAATTGTGGCCACTATGATCGAACACAGTATCTTTGTACGAACTCTAGATGTAACGTGTTTCCCCAATGCTCATGTAAATGTAGCAATATTGGGAATTGGCCCTTGGGGTGATCATATAGACATATGTTGCATTCATACATATGATTTCAAATTGGGCACTTACTTTCCTTATCCCTTATTTTCGATTGTCTAATGTTTTGTCCTACTTCTTGGATTGTCAAAACTCTATCCCCAATGATGTTGATAAATTTCCCACACTTTTTATGTGTCCATTCCAACATCTTATTGATCTTTGCCTCGACTTCTTCTAGTTATTGTTGTTGTACTAGCAAAGATGATGTTTCCACATTGAGATTGGTTGATTTCTCCTTTTTATGATCATGGATCTTTGTTAAGTTGAGATTTTGGTCCCATTGATGCTTTTCAACACTCTCCCATCTAGCCAATTCTCCTTCTTATTTTGCTACTCATTTAATAAGCTCTTGGACTTGATGGGTTCGTAGTTCATATGGTTGACCTTGGGCATACATTCCTAAGGTCTCTCTTTTTGCATTACATAGCCCATCAATGATATGGTACAGTAGCCTTTCCTCAAAGAACCCATGGCCTGGATAGTTGTTTAATAGTGCATAATATCTTTCTAAGGCCATGTCCAAGGGTTCATGTGCTTGTTTCCACTTTTGGATTTGTTTCCTCAAGGCTGACACTCTTGCATAGGTTTGATATTTTTCCATTAAAGACTTCTACCATTGTTGACCAATGTCATATTGAATTTGGTTTTAACAATCTATACCATACTTTTGCTTGGTCAACGAGTGTCATCGGGAAGAGCTTAAGTTTTTTCTAGCCGTTATCAATGTTGTTCCATGTGCAGGCATTGTAGAAGGCTAGTAAATGTTGTTGCGAATCTAACTCATAGCCTCCTAAAAAAGTAGTGAAGTTGTTTAAATCGAGGCTGGGTAGACGACTCTCTTTACGATGCCTATGGGAGATTTGAATAGCCTCTTGTATTTGCATTAAGCTTGTAGTGGCTAGTAGGGCTTCATTGTCATCAGGTAATTTATGCTTTCATGCGTTGGCATGACGTTGCTTTTGTTGATGTTTATAAGAAACCCCTACTTCGGGTTGTGTACTCTAATCTTCATTGTCATATAGTTCGTTGGTTCTCTAATGAACTTCCTCACTAAGTGTGGCATTATCGTGATCTTGTAGGAGAGGCATGGTTGTGAAACTATGTGTGAAATTACGTGTGACTTTTAATAATTATTTCTTTCTAAAAGATATATCATTAAGTCCTATACAGCGACCTTGTATGATATAACTAATCTAGATAACTAGCACCATCCCCGGCAATGGCACCAATGATGAGTGGCGAGGTACCCCTACACTCAACCATATGAATACAAGCGTTTTCACATGTGATCCAATTGAACTCCATAGACGGACTAGTTGTGGCACCTAGACAGTTAGCTTTAGGTCGTAGTTCGCTATCTTCCCACCTAGACTAGTATTATCTTTGTCATGTATGGTTTAGTCCAGAGTGAGGTGTATGATGTGTCCTAACCTAATGCTACTCCTGAAGGCAATGGAAAATAAAATTAACTAAGCTAGGAGGAAAGGGTAAGAGAGAATCTAAACTAGCCTAAGTGCGATGAGCATCCTTTCCTTAATCATCCGTACACATCTTGGACCTCGTGCATGATTACCACTGGGATTACCAAGTGCATGGCCTAGGTACGCTACTAGGGTACCAAGTAGTCACACTTAAATGCTTGTGATTAAGTTCTACTCATTCTGAGTTTAACATGAGATAAGGGTGAGAGAGATTAATTAAGAAAGTAGTAAATAATAATTAAATAATTAATTAACTAAAATAAGTAAATGTTGCAATGATGAAGTAATCTCGATCTTTATTTCTACTTATGTGTGTAGTACGTCACACTCGAATAAGGATGCCATACAATTACAATCACCACACTACGGGCAAACACTAGGAAATTATTCAATCTATGGAAGGGAAAAACTGCCAGAGTTTCACTAAGAGACTAAAACTAGATGCCAAACAATGGAGAGCCACCTCTTATTTATAGAACTGGCAGCAGGCTACGATATCGTGTATGCGATATCTCAACTTAGCTATGATATCGCAATGTGACTCATCAACTAGACTTCACTTCCTAGAACTAGTGTACTTGAAGACTTAAGGTCCACAAAATTTGACTAGATTGCACATGAACACTTGTCATTTGTATGGTTGAGCATAGGGGTATTCGTTGCTCATCATTGGTGTTGTTGTTGGGGGCCTTTTTTTTATATGTGCACTATTTAGAAACTTGGTGAAAACCATTTAACATTGTTGGAATGAACCCTAAGGCTAGATCATATGACAAAATAACAAAAATAATTATAAAAAAAGCACACTAATTTTTATTTTTTCTAATCCTAGAATGTCTTCTTCTTCTCACAGGAGTGATTCTCCATCTAAGTTTGAGCAAACATCCAATTGGCGAAGAATTGAAAAAATAAATCAACAAGTGCCCCACCAAAATAGAGTGGTATGTTCCCAACTTCACCTTCATCCTACACCAAGATGAATAAATGCAATGGTAAGGCTTCAAGGGTAACATTGTATTACTTCCTGATTGATCCATTCCTATGATGCTCCAACACACTCTTATGAGGTTGGGTCTACAAGGACTTCATTTTGAATCTATTGTGCAAGATAGTAACATTAGAGAGTACCATCCCATAGATGCACAACGTAAAAGGGACCAATAGCAAGAGAAGTGTTATGAAAGTGAAAATGGAAAATGGTTCAATGACTCCCCATTCCTGTTGTACAAAAGATATGGTAAGGGCTTCTTCTCTAAGGGCTCTCTATTCAATGACACTCCTCTCTTTCTCTTTGGCCATGAATGCCAAAACCAAAACCTGTAGTCTACTATCCATAATCCTGGCTGTAGCAAGAATGGATCCCATGATCAAAAGGGATCTAGGAAGGAGGATCATGGTAGGGATGAGGATAAACATCATGATCATGATCGTGGTCATGACCATCAAAGAGGAGGTAACAGGCACTGTGGTGATGCTAGTCATCCTTTCTCTTCATCTTTTTCATCATCTTCTTCCTCCTCTAGCTATGAATGTAATTACAAAGGGCATAATCATGATGAAGGTGACCGATGGGATTAAAATGATCATAGGGCCTGTTGGACAAGTCAAGATCAGGGATGTGGGCATTCAAAGGAGGCCCATCATCATGAAAGTAGGGGTAGCAAAGGACATCATAGGCACCATGGCCACCATAGAGGCCATAGCTATGATGAGCCTTTACTTGCCACTTGAAGCATGCTGAACATCATAAAGGTGATGAGAATTCCTACAAGGCATGTAAAGGATAACCAAATCAAGAGGCTATACATGAACAATATCCCCAAGTTTGGAGGGGATATAACTTAGATCCATAGAACCATCTTCAGGCCTTTCACGATACATGTGCCTTGCAAAATGTGGAGAATGATTGCTAAAAGCTTAAGTTATTCCCAAGGACACTCATCCAGAATCCATCAAATGATGGAGTATAATGCTCAAACTATTTAATGACAAATATCAGATATACTCCTAAGTGTCCAACTTGAGGAGGTAGATCCAAGAATGAAAACAAGGGATGCATGAACCCTTGGACTTAGCCATGAACCAATACTATTTTCTATTTCACAAATGCCTTGGCCATGGTTATTCTCAACAAGAACAACTTGATGATATCATATATGGGCTCTGATCAAAAGCAAGGAGAACTCTTGAAGTCTATGCTCAAGGGAAATTGTTAGAACTAAGAGCCCATCATATTCCAAGACTAATTGAGCAGGTAGTAAAGGAAGAATGTGAGTTAAGAAAAAAAGAAAGTGAAAAAGAATATAATATGAACCCTTTCATTAGAAAAAAGGAGGTATGCTTTTGTGATAGTGAGGAGAAGTCATCACTTGATGAGGTGGTAAATAGAAAGACTTTGCTAATCCAAAAATCTATTTGAAATTTTAGCCAAGGTAGATAAAATGTGAGATTAGTTGGATGAAAATTCCAAATTGCTCTAAAAATTGCATAAGAATTAAGGGATTAGAGTAGTAATCATGACTACAGAAGGTAGAGAGAACCTGAACATTCCTACCAAAGGGGTAAGTGCAAAGCTATTGCAGTAGAAGAAGTTATGGAGATAGAATCAAATGATGTTGATAGATGTGACATCTACCTATATGAACATCCTAAAGGATATTTCCCTATCATGTCACAGTTGTAGGAGTTGAGGATGTACACTCTGAATCTTAGACTGGCAAGAAGGCAAGCACCTAACAAATTACCTTATCCTCAAGGTACTCCTAGGTAGTTCCACTAATAACAAACCTACCATCCAAGTGGAGCTCCACCACAACCATGTGCATTGTACCAGTAGTGGTAGCACCCATAGTCATAGAGGATGCCACCATCAAGGTAGTAGTACCCTTACTGATAACTAGATCCATATGGGTACTATGTTCAACAAGCCATTTCTCCATGTGACTTTTCCAATCATGCCACCTTCTAGCATCACTACTATCTTTCAAAGTATTACAAAACTCATTCTCCATATACTATAGGGAAAACCCCATATCCATATCACCCTCCTCATGCTTTTGCATATATCCCTCCACCCTCAATCAAATTACTGACTGCTTCATCAATGCAAGAAGAAATTTTACCTTAGTAGCAACAACACAATGCAATGAGGGCTATTAACTTACAATCAGCTCCTTAGCCAAGTGATTTGGAAACTAGATGATGAACAAGATCTTTCTTTTGAACCAATAGCCCAACTAAACCCTCACATACACTTGTAGTTGGAAACCCTATTTCTCCACCTCCCTCTACATCTAATCCATTCAAGTTCCCTTTTAAATCAAACACCTTCCAAAGTGCATACTGTTATGCTAACTCATGCAATAACCGATTAGATAAAAATTAGTCACCTTCCCAGGAAACTATCTAATCCTAGATGTCCCCTTATTTACATTCAAATCACTAGGAATGAGCCTTTCAAGGCTCTTCTAAATTCAGGTTCTAATGTTAATCTAATTTCCCATGAGATGTATAAAGCCTGGAACCTGCCTCCACTCAAGAAAAGCAACATCTATCTTGAGTTGGTTGATTAGTCCATCACTATTGTCTTAGGACTAGTGGAGGACATTATGACCACCATTTGTGGGTGGTCCTACCCAACTGATTCCATATTGATCCGAGTGAACAATTGCAAGGGGGACTTTTGAATCATCATGGAAAGGGCTTGGCTGATCACTATTGATGCATGATTCAGGATTTGAGATCTTTCCCTCAAAATCTCTAAAGAAAATGCATTTAAAAAGATCAAGAGGAAGAAAGTTCCATGCATCGCGTATAGTGATATAGGGTGCAACTGTGTGCAAAAACTATGGATCCTTAATTATGTATCTATCAAAGCATGTAGTCAATGTACTAATATATCTAAAATTCAAAAGTGCCTATACATAGCAACCACAAAGTAGGAGGGCACCTAGTGGTTGAAAACTAATCTTGGAAGTAGCACACTTTGCATGGAACCTATTGAGAGCCTAACATGTGCCTACGTGGAAGCCATGGAAGAACTAGAACAAGTTCATCACCAACTCTCCGTTTTCAAAATTGATAATACTACTTGGGAAGAGCTGAAAATTCTTGAAAATTTTAAACAAGAGCCCCTTATATTGAAATCTCTACCTATCGGCATGAAATATGCATTATTGAAAAATGAAGCTAGTAATAATAAATGCAAATCTTGCTCTTGAACAAAAGGAGATGTTGCTAAATGTAATCAATAGATGGCCAATAGCCTTTGCTTGGTCATATCCTGAACTCATAGGGATTGATCCTAGGATATGTTAGCATCATATCTACACTAATCCAACCATGAAGTGAAGGAGATAGTTGTAGCGACGGTTGAATCCCAAACTAAAGTAGAACATCAAAGAGGAAATTGAACAACTCCTCAAGGCAAGGTTTATCTATCCCATTACTAATAGTAAGTGGGTCAGCCCACTCGTGATTGTGCCAAGGAAAGGTGGTAAGTGGTAGGTCTACATCAACTTCTGGTTGTTGAATATGGCAACATTTAAAGATCACTTTCCATTATCATTTGTGGATGAGGTGTTGGACACCATTTTTGGACACTGCTATTATGGTTTTCTAGATGGTTATAGTGGCTATAACTAAATCTAGATTGTGTTAGAGGATTAATCCAAAAGAACATTTACAAGTCTATGGAGGACTTTTGCATATTAAAAGATGCCTTTTGGCCTATGCAATGCCCCTGCAACATTCCACCACCTTATCTTGAGTATTTTTTATCAATAGATCAGTAACAAGATGGAAGTATTCATGGATGACTTCTCCACCTATGGGGCTAAATTTGAGCAAGCCCTGGACTATCTTGAGCAAGTGTTCAAAAGATGCATGGAGACCAATCTTTAATTCAATTGGTAGAAGATCCATCTAATGGTCTAGGAGGGCATTATGTTGGGGTACAAAGGTTTAAAAGCAGGAATTGAGGTCTACCCTGAAAAGATTGGGGTCATCCAAGGAATTACCCATTAACTAGAAACTATAAAATATGTTCAATCATTTCTTGGACATATTAGTTTCTACCATTAATTCAAAGAGAATTTCTATAAGATCAAAAAATCATTGGTTAAGCTGACAAAGAAAGATGCTCCATTTGTTTGGACCAAGAAATGTGAAAATGCATTCCAACAACTAAAGGAAAAACTTATAGAAACTCCAATTTTATAGGCACTAGACTAGTCTAGAACATTTCATGTCATAATGGATGCATAAAATTATGCCTTAGGAGCTGTGCTTATATATTTGGATGCTAAAAATGTCCATATTACATCCATTGCATAAGTCGAAGCATTGTGGGTGCATAGTTGAATTACACCACAATGGACAAAGAATTAATGATGGTGGTGTATGCTCTAGAGAAGTTCAAGCACTATGTGCTTAGATACAAAGCATTTATGCACATTGACCATAGTGGAATTTGCTTCTTGATGAATAAGCCAATAGTGAGTTCCCATGTCATACAGTAGTTGGTGATCTTAGAAGAATTTCATCTTATGAGGGTAGATCTAAAGGAAACTAAGAATGTGATTGTTGACCACTTGTCTCAATTGCAATGGGACAACAAAGAGAAGGAAAGCCCATAGTTTGATTAATTTCCTAATAAAGTCCTCCTTTCTAGGGCTATAACTAAATAATTTCCCAATGAGCCTAAATGATATTATGGCATTCTCATCCATCTTCTCACTCAAGAAATGCCTCAAGGGCTAGACCACCACAAGAAATAACATTTTCTTTACCAAGTGAAATGCTTCATGGAGATCACTAGGCACCTCTACAAGATGTGTGTTGATGGAATAGTTCATTGGTGTGTCCTTGATGTTGATCAATTGTGCCTTCTCTAGGACACTCATGAGGGTTGATGAGTGATGGTCTACTAGGCCCCAATATTGGGTATGCGATATTAGGTACATGATATCACAATCTTGGAAATGATGTTGAATATCCAATATCAATATTCTTGTGTTATCCTATAAATACAGCATTGGGACGCATGATAGAGGAAGTTTTTGGGGGGAGTCTTTAGTCAATTGTTAGTTTTTAGTTCTTATAGCCAGTTTTAATGTTCTTTCCAAGTGCATGCCCACAGTGTGATGCTCGTAATTGTATGGAACCTTTGTTCAAGTGTGACGTACTTGGACATGCACACGATTGGCAATAAAGATTGAGATTCTCCATCTCTGCAGCATTCACTTAGCTTTTAATTGTTTTAATTATTGATTATTTATTATTTTTTTCTTAGGTAATATTTCTTTTATCATCATTTACTATTCCTATTGTTAATGTGAAATGAATATGCCTTAATCACAAACATTTAAGTATAACTACGTGGTAACCTAGTAGCGTATCAAGTAATGCTTTGAGTGATGTATGCTTAGTAATCCCAGAAGCAGTACACAAAGTCTGAGATGCATACAGATGATTAGGGATGAATGCTCTTCACACTTAGGCTAACTTAGATCTTATTTCCAATTGCCCATTAGCTTAATTAAGTTATCTCTTATTGTCCTTAGGAGTAGCATAGTAGTAGGGATCATATCATACATCTCACTCTGGACTAAACCATACATGACAAAGCAAATACTAGTCCAAGTGGGAAGACAGTGAACTATAATGAACGTATAACCATCTAGGTGCCACAACTAGTCCATCCACAGAGTTCGACTAGATCATGCGTACATGCTCATATTCATATGGTTGAGCATAGGGGTACCTCATTGCTCATCATTGGCACTGCTGCCAAGCATGGTGCTAGTTATCTAGATTAGTTATATCATACAAGATTGCTATAATAGGGTATTAATGATATATCTTTCAGACAAAGAAATTAAATTCAATTAAGTCACACATAATTCATGACAATGTCTCTTTCACAAGATAGTGATAACACAACATCTAGCAAGGAAATTCATTAGAGAACCAATGAAATTGATGATGAAGAAAAGTTTGGAGTACCTAATCTTATACAGTAGTTTCATATGTTCATAGACACCCCAACGATACTCAAGGACTTTTTTCATCCAACTCAAACACCTCTAGTGAAGATGGGACATCCCATAGAATGAGGGGGCCTGTAAGGCCTAGGACCTTCTCAATGGATAGCAAGAGTACATTATAGGATGATTGGGAGACTTACAAAAGTCATGATGAGTCTTCTAGTTCCCTCTCTTCCTCTACTCTTTCAATGTTGGGTTGTGACACAGATGACTATTCCTTAAGGATTTGGCATAGAAATAAAAAGCAAACCCATGAGAAAAATTAGGAATGTCAACATGAACATAGACAACATTGTCCCAACTCACAAATTGACAACCTATTTAGTGACAATGAACCCCTGCTGGCCACCGAGAGCCTAGTGCATATAATAGAGGCCATTCATATATCCCGCAAGCATCATAAGGAAATCCATCTACCCAGGCTTGATTTAAACAACTTTCCTAAGTTCTTAGGAGGCTATGATTCAGATCCTCAGCATCATTTACAAGTCTTCTATGATGCCTATGTATGGAACAACATTGAAAATGGGTGGCAAAGGCTTAAGCTCTTCCCTATGACACTCATTGGCCAAGCTAAAGTGTGGTATAGGTCTTTAAAATAGAATTCAATTCACCATTGGCCTACAATGATAAACCTATTCAATGAAAGATATCAAACATATGCAAGAGTGTTAGCCTTGAGGAGAAAAATCCAAGAGTGAAAACAAGGGCAACATGAACCCTTGGACATGGCCTTAGAAAGATATTACTCTTTGTTAAACAAATGCCCAAGCCATGGGTTCTCCAAGGAAAGGCTAATGTATCACATCATGTATGGGCTCTGAAATGAAACAAGGGAAACCCTAGGAATGTATGCCCTAAGTCAACTATATGAACTACAAACCCATCAAACCCTAGGGAGCTTACTAAGCGAGTAGCAAAAGAATAAGGAGAAATAGCCAAATGGGAAAATGTTAAAAAATCTCAACAGGACCAAACTCTTGAAATAACAGAGGTCCATAATTTCGAAGAGGTGAAATCAACTCACCTCGAGGAGGTGAAACTGTCCCTATCTTTGCAATACTAAAATATCTAGATGAAATAGAAACAAAGATCAACAAAATGATGGAGTGGGTACATGAAAAATGTGAAGAATATGCAGAAATTATTTGAGGGAGACCCACACAAGATAACTTTGATGACCAAAACAAATAGAGGATACTAAACCTAGAAATAGGACAAAACACCATTCGACAATTGGAAAGAAGGGCTAAAGAAAATGAGGATAGGGGCTTAACTACAAATCATAAGTATCAATGCGATGTTTTCCTGTATGATCATCCAAAAGGCCAATTCCCAATCTTGCCACATGTACATGAGCATTGGGAAAGAATGTTACATTCAAATTTTGTACAGAAGTACATGGTTGGATGCATCCCTCTCCCACAACTTTATGGGCAATTCCACAACTCATCATGCTATCCATGGGCAAATTCTTACAGCCTCATTACTATGCTCAACCATAGTGGCAAAACCCCCAATCGTGGGGGAGGCCATTGCCAAACTAGCCACACCCTTCGTATCACCCGAAACCAAGTGCTTATTATGTTCAACACCCTGTTTCTCCAATTGGATCAACATCCTCTACTTCACATCATCGTTATCACTCTCTCAAGTATCATCAACCCATTTCATCTCCTACGAGATCACCAAATCATGTTCCTTACACTCCTTCTTACTCTCAATATTCTCATCCTTCACCTCCTTCTACATTACCACCAGTTGTACTGGAAGGTTTTGCACCACAGCACCAACCAAAGGACATTACTTGTGCTACTACTGTCAACAGTAGTGGGAGTCCTCCACAATGTCAAAAGCATCCTTTCTTTATGCATGGCCATAGAAAGAGACAGCACAATTCTAAAACCATTGCATCCTCCAACACAACACAAGCCCAACATAGTGATGTACCTTCCTCTTCAAACTTAACACCTCCTATTACCTTATCTAGGCCACCAATTAATACTCCAACAACCATGTGGCCCAATGAATATAACAATGTGAGAAGACATATCGATCCTTATGTACCGTCTTATGGTCATGTGTGCCATAGTGGGTTAGCCTCTTATCACATGACCACATCTTATAATCTATCCCATTATTCCTACTTTAATTAAGTGTGTGAAACCCAATTTGGGTACGTTCCTAGTGGTTTGGATATGACCGGACCCCAATATTTCCAACATGCATGGATCCTAACTTTCCATTTATTAATTCTTGCCATGATCAAAGGTTTAGTCATGGGTAATACCCCTCATTCTAACAAGTAGAATTAGTAAATGTTTTTCCTTTTCTTTTATTTTACAATTTTTTTTTCTAATTTCTCATTTTCCAATTTGTCATTCTATCTTTTTGTGGGTAATCTCATCTATGAATAAAATACTTATGTAACTAGTTGGTTGAGGCATTGTTCTATGTTATCGAGTCAAAAGTGACTAATTATTTGGACAATGAGCCCACAACATCCACCCACCCATTCTATTAATAAGAAGTTCTTGCTCTAGGTATGATGATATTCTTGTTATCATCAAAACTTAAAGTAACTTTGAACTCATTATGCCCAAAGTGAAGAGTGACAGACTAAGAGGGAATGGCAAGGGTGTGACATCAAAGGGACTTGTGGATTCTCTTTGACGACATCTGTATGTGGTATCATGTAGCTTGGTTGTACTAAGATCCTTCTAGATCTAACGAACAATGGAAGTAAGAGTTGTAATATAGGCACTTAATAAAGGAAGTCAATGCTATTCTTGGGGGTTCCACTAAAAATACATGCATGCATGCCTGAAGGTTGGCGGCTTCTTTGGATCACCTTTGGGGAAGACCAAGTGCAAAAGTAGCCAGAAGAAGAAAAAGAAAAGAAGAAGAAAGTAAAGAAGAAAAGAAAGAAGTGAGGCAAAAAAGAAAAGCATAAGAAAAACTTGCCAAAAACAAATTCAAATTACTCCTCCCTTGCACAAAACACAAAGTGATCATACACCTTGCTGTCATGATGCTCTTATGGTTGTCTATCATTAGGATGAAACAATGCAATGTCACTAATCCAAGGTATGGACTTGGTTTTAATCTTGGATCAAAAGGCTAATGGTACTTTAATCATACACAACACATAGGATTCATTATGCCCAGGGTAAGTTACCTCATGTATCAATCTTTGCAATCCCTTCTACAATTCGTCTCATCTCATGGTCCAAGTACTTCTAACTTGTGTCTTGTGTGGCATACAATTTGTGCCTCATAGTAGTGGTACTTAACATGTGTGTGTTTTGTTGCATAGGTGCAGGTTGCATTTAACCCTTCTAGTGCCAACGAACATATTAAGATGTGGTTATGCAAGGGCATTATAAGTTGAAACTTGCTTTGGAGAGGACCCACTTGCATGAATTTTGTAATTTGTACTTTTTGCACATCACCACATCATTTTATACCCTTCAAGTACTCAATTTCCAAATCTATTCTTTCCTTTGTCATCATTTTAATTGAACATTCCTTAGAACCATTACATGTCCTTTTTCCTCATTCTTTTCAAAGAACTTCATTGTATGCCTCCACTTCATTACACTTTCAATGCCTCAATTTCCACTTGCCATTATCCTAGACCTTTTAAATCTACCTCAAATCCTTCAATTTTTTCCCTAAAAACTTGAACAATCATCAATTCTACTAAGTACCCTATCTTAGTTGGGATGCGATATCTGGTCCGATGAGACATCGAGTATGTGCTATTGCATATGCGATATCGTGTCCATAAAAAGTATACATAGGGAACCCCCATGCACTACACACATCATTTTCAATAGTTGACATGAGGGGAGTTGTTCAAATCTAAGCTCTATACACCTTCAACAACCTGTGACCTTGACCTTGACTTAAGCCTAGCACAAAAAGAAATATTAATGAATCTCAATCTGTTAGACAAAAATCGATTAGTAGCCTTATTGTCTAACAAGTTGCACAAGGCATTTAACAAAAAAATGTAATGACCTTAGAATTAGAAATGTCAAATTTCAACCAGGAGATTAGGTCCTCTTTTGGAACCCCACACATGTACCTCAATGAACTAAATTTCAAATACTATGGAAAGAGCCTTACATCATTTACGAAACCTTTTCTTCAAAGGCTATGTTAATCTAAAAAAATGAGAGTCCAAACAAAAAACAAGTGGTCAACATGGAACAAATTAAACCTTTCCATGAGTATAAAGAAGCCAGTGTTTGCAACACCTTCTTGGATGGACAACCACCATTAATCTCTTGGATCTCCTCCTTTCAACTTAGTCATGGGAGGAGATGGCCATCCATTCTAATCATATAAGTGGCTCTTCAATTTTTCATATTTTTGTTTTACACATTTTTATTTTACACCTTGTTATTTTTATGACTTTTTGTTTTACGCCTTCTTTATCTTAAAATTTTTTGTTTTCATATTATTAATTTTTTCTAATTTTTGTTTTACAACATTGTTAGTACATTTTATTTTTCTTGAATATTTTACAATTTCTTGTATATTTTTCTTTAATTTGGTGTGATTTTCTTATTATGTTCTAATAATAACGTGCCTTATTGCCAACTGGGTACAATGTGATTTGCTTGATGTGGGCATGTGCTATCTAGTTATTTGATTGTTGGTGTCTAGATTCTAGCTTTGAATTTTGTTACTAATAACTTAGATAGAGTTTCTTTTTCATGAAATAGGAAGTGAGTCCATGACATCTACCCATCCATAAACTCTATGATTTTTCTTATTTTGGAAGTATGAGATCCCTTTTCATTAATAAACCTTTAATGAACTTATGACCTTGGTAGTTCCTGAACTTGTTAAGGATTCAAAGATTTGAATAGGGTGTAACTTCAAGGGGACTTGGTACTCTTTGTGTCTTTTTGCTTACTTGGATGCTTTTCATGGATTTCTTACCATTCTGTGTTGACCAATAATAGAAAGTTGAATAAGTCTTTACATGGTGTGGTTCCCATTCAAAAAAATGGTGGGAATTCAAAGCACACCTGTTAGACAAAATAAACAAGCTACAAGCACTAGTTATGAGACTAGAAATACATGTTACCCATGCCTAAATGTCCTCTCTAACTAAGGCCCTTTCTCACTTACTGCTTTTCTTTTCTTCTTAAATAAGGAACGATGCTTGTTCTATGGGAGCACTCCTGTGTCTCAAGGGGGTGAAGCAATCTTAGAGTGGCGATGCAAAGTCACTAAACATGGTTGGCTTTAGTATGGCCTAAGGATGGATTTTATCAAGTCACTTAACCACAAAATTCACAAGGGACTTCATGTGACCTTAATTGGGAACTCCATCCCACTTTCTTTCTCTCATCCATATATGCTTTCTATGTCTCACCTCACTTCCAATGTTCATGTTCTTATTCAATGTCTTGGTTTGATGTGTCAAAATTCTTAGGTAGTTTTTTCTAGGTTTTCGTACTTGACTTTCCGTAACCATTAATCATCCATGGAATCCACAGACTCCTTGGTTTGAGGATATGTAAGGGAAACAAAGACATGTGCCTGCTTTGGAGAGACCCAATTGCATACCTTTTGGTTGGATTAGTTAAGTTCTTTATCCTTAGGCATTCTATAATCAAATCCTTTTGCATGCCCCATCAATGACATCCAATTGTGCACATCTTTACAATTTTTTTTAATGAAATCCTCCTTTTTATTATTGTGAATTCTTTAACACTCTTCACACATTTCATTGCATTTGGACTCTTCAGAATTGAATAATGGACCACTTATCCATTTCACCCTATTTTTCCCCTGCTAATGTTATTAAAAGAACCAATTCACCATAAACACAACCTAGCCAAGTATAACTGCCAATGCCACAAGGTACCTAAAAGTTATAAGTTACACATTGCACACTAATCTATGATTTTGTTGTGATTACAAGAGTGCACTAGAGGTAGGACTATCTTCACCAAGGAATTAGCAGTAGCACCATGCAATGGGGATCCTTCATGATCATTGAATCTTCTCTCTTATTCTTTAGTTGTTGGAGGTGTTGGATGTTAGTTCTGGCTAGGGTATTCAATTCTATTGTCATGAACACCTCATTTTTGTAAAAGATTATAAATATGTACACTTGGATACTTAGAATCTATTTGTTCTATCTAAGTCAGTTTGCATGTTAGTCAATAATCCCATACCCTTCCTTCTAATATTAATTAAGGGACTTGTTTTTTCTTTTATTCACTCAAGGATAAATTTTCGTTTAGTTGTGGGGTATGATGAACTATATTTTGTCTGACTCGAGTATCAAATATTTGCTATTGAAGCCCTAATATTGTGTACCCAATATCATAGGCTCAAAAATAATGTTAGATATCTAATGTCATAGAATATGTGTTGGCCTATAAATATAGCACTTGGGTGCACGGTTTTGAGATAAGTTTTGTCATAGCACAACAAAGCTCTTGCAGTTTTTCTTCCCCAAAGTTAGAATATTTTTCCAAGTGCCTATAGTAGGAGTCATTGAGTGTATGAATCTTTATTCGAGCACTATTGTACCTGAGCATAGTAGTGTGTATGACAATAAAGACAAGCTTTCTGATGAACATTGTAGCACATTGCCTAGATTAAATATTTTATTTATGCATTTAATGTTTTATGCAATTTTTTAATGCTTTCAAGTAGTTAAACTAAATTAAGCTAAGTTAAGTTAGCTAGGCTAAATAGCTGTTAATTAAGCACATAAGTATGATTGCTTCAAGCATGTGCATGATGTTTGGTAATCCCAGCAATGCTTAACATTTGGTAACCTAGCAGCATTATACGTGTTTAGGATGTGTACAAAAAGTGGGACTAGTTACTTATGTTAGGATTAGTTAGATATTAATTAGTTAGTTAGATTAAATTAGCCATTAGAATTACTTCATTCCTTTATTTTAAGCACCAAGAACATAAAACATAAAAAATGATAAAATTTAGATGCCTCAATTACACTTAACCATACCTTTGCATTTCACAATTGTCATGGAGAAGACAACGATAGTAATGATTAGACATCATTTCCTAGAACCAGTGTACTTGAAGACTTAAGGTCTACAGAATTCA
>MNCI01005834.1:0-22454 GCA_015680685.1 Gnetum montanum
GATTACTCAAGATAGTAGTAGAAAATTACAATTTCAAAATTTCCTACCACTCCAGAAAGCATTGAAAAAAGAATAAAACCAAACTTTGGAATGTTTTTNTTAACAAAAACACACATAAAAAGACTGGTAGAAATTTTGTTTCTAGAAAGAGATTCCAATAACCAAAGGCTATTATTGACACAAAAACTTTAGAAGACCCTTCCCTTTAGGCTATAGCTTCAACTGTAGCCATTACTATCCTTCCTCAAATGTTTCTAGCTCTACCCCTCATCCTACCCCTGCCTGCAAAATTTTATGCTTAAAACATACATTCAAACAAAGCTACTTAAGAAACATATTGGCCTAATTCATATATAAATTTTATCCAAAAAAAAAGAAACCTAAATGAAGGGATCTTTTAGCTATTATAACAAAAACTATATTATGATTCACACCTCCTCTACCTTCAAGGTCCAAGCTACCACAAGTGTAGAAGTTTGCATTTCCATTGCCATCGTGGCTGGTGTTTCCATCATAGATGAGTGTGAGATTTGGATCTTCCAGTAGTAGTTCCCCAGAGTAGGGTGAGGTTTCAGCATACTCGATGCCATTGGTGAGCACTATGATGGCCAGGAAGTCATGATCAAGGGTGCTAGTAACGATGGTCATGATCCAGGGCACGAGATTTAAGGTGATGTCAATGCTATGTCTGGAGTTTTTAGTCAAGAAAGTGACAAAGACATGGTAGTGGACTGAAGTGGTGAAGGTGCCAATGACGATGTTGTTGGTGTAGTACTGCTATGAGTTGTCACCAAGCGAGAGTGAAAGCATGACAATGTCATCAGATAGAGTGGCATCCATGGCTGCAAGGATGTGAGAGCTAAAGTAGCCATAGTCTCACCAGAACTTGTAGATGGTGATTCGCGCAAGCCAAGCCATGTCGTGGGTAGTGTCATTGGCATAGCCAAGCATGCTAATGTTGACCATGACATTGTCGATGATTGCTGATGATGTGTGCATGTTGTGGCCCTCAGTGTTGAGTGAGGATGCAGTAAGGGCCGACTGGCCTACTATCTTATTGCTACCTTGGTTGAAGAAGCACATGCCAATGAGCTTGTTATTATAGCTGAAGCATGGGCCACCATCGTAGGTGCCTTTCCAATGTTCCAGCAAAGCTCTAAAGCTAGCATCATTAAAGCTGGTTCGATTGGGCTAGGCAGCCTACAGTAGCAATTGCAGACAAAGAAAAAGATAGAATGGAAATAGAATTCTCATTCACATTTCCATTCTCATTCTACATTTGGTTTCATTTTTCCTTTTTATATGTGCAGTGGAAATACAAAAAGCTATGGCTCTTTAGTTCACAATCTACGCAACAGGAATACGAAAAGGTGTGGCTCTTCGATTCATATTTTTTTCATTTCATAGGATTTTATGTGGCACATGATGTGAAGGGCATTACTTGGAGGGAGAAAAATACACTCCTCCCTCCCCCCCTATCATATGATACAAGTTGGCCTTTCAACCAAAAAAATAGAGATCATGGTGACATTAGAAATAAGAAAAGACAATAATATCCAATGAAAGACCTGTCATAATATCTCACCATTATCATGTGGCATCAGAATAACACGATCATATTTATATAGGCTTTTGTATATTTTGAATACACCTGAGCTCTAATTTATAATGTGTATAGATAAGAGATTCATCTTTGTTACTACTCACAAGCAGTTATATACTTCTTGTCTAGAAATAGAATTTTCATCTAAATTAAGAAAGTGATAGGTGTCAGGAACGCTGATCTTGTCATTTCTAGTTCAAATTTTACTACATTGTCTTGTCATTTCTGGTTTAAATTTTACTCCATTGTATCCTTTGTAACTAATTGTGTTTCCATTGATTTTCTTGAAATTAGCACATATTCAAGATCTCTATGATGTGATAATACTGATACTTCCATCTCTGTTTCTAATGACAATATCCTTATATCATTACAGTCAGTGGTTTGAATTTGAGCACATTAAATCTAATTGTTTACGTTTTAAGCACATTAAATATAATTAAGATACTGCAGTTACAACCATAGTCTGAAAGGTCTAATAAAATTTGAGTTCCAATTTCATTATGTTATTAAACTTTAAGTTCAATTACTTGTGTGTAGGTAATTGCTTTGGAAATGTGATATGACTTTTGAACCAACATCAAGCATGTCTATTTTGAAGTCTACCTTTCAAGCTACATCATACTTGTGTACAGGTAATTTCTCTACATTAGTTATATCATACATGATCACTATAAGGGTATTAATGATATATCTTTCAAAAACTCTGAAATCACACATATCATAAACCAAGAACAATGTCTCTCTCACACATAAATGACTATGAACTATATAGTGAACACATTCATTGGAGAACTAATGAGATATATGATGAAGAAGATTAGAGTGATCAACCTTATGTAGGGGTTTCTTATGATCATGATTACCCTAATGAAACTCAAATACTACATTCACTTAAGGCAAAAAATCTTATAGGAGCTGATGTAGGTCCTAAACTAGGGGAGGCCTCAAGGCCTAAGACCTTCTCGAAACCAAGAAATCATAAATCAAGGGATCCTAAGGAATACCATAGATGCCATGGAAATTCCTCATCTTCCTCTTCCCCTTCAATGTCTAGTTCTAACAAAGATGAATTTATCTATAGAGATAAAGCTCCATTAAATGGTTGGACTAAAAACTAGAATCAAACCCACAGGAAAAGTCAAAGAAGTCACCATGAGCATAGAAATTTCCCTCACAATCAGTTTGATGATGATAAAACACTATTGGCCACTAAGAGCCTAATGCACATCATCAAGGCCATTGAAATATGTTGCAAGCATCACAAACAAAGTCATTTACCTATGCTAGACATGAATAATCTTCCTAAGTTTGCAGGAGGCTATGATTCTCATCCACAACATCATTTACAACATGGAAAGTGAGTGGAAAAAACTTAAGCTCTTCCCAAGGATACTAATTGATAGAGCCAAAACATGGTATAGATCATTGAGACCAAATTTAATTCCACAATGGTCTATAATGTTGGAACTTCTCAACAAGAAATAACAAACCTATGTAAGAGTGTCCAACTTGAGCAAATAGATCCAAGAGTGGCAACAAGAATAACATGAACCCTTGGACATGGCCTTAGATAGACATTATGTCTTACTGAATAGATGTCTAGGTCATGATTTCTCCAAGGAAGACTGATAAGCCCTGATATTGAACCACTATTATCGTACCCTTGATATCGAGTACAAGATATCAGGTTTGATGAGTCCTGATATCAAAGCCCTGATATTAGGTACTCGATATCACAGCCTGGATACAATATTGTATACACAATATCATGATTCTTGTGTTGGCCTATAAATATAGCACTCAAGTGCATGGGAAGAGTTAGTAAGAAAATTAGGTGTAAGTGTAGAGGATTTTTGTTTAGTTTTTAGTTCATCCCAATCCTTTCCCCAATGCATGCCCACAGTGTGGTGATTGTAATTGTACAAAACCTTTATTTGAGTGTAACGTACTTGGACATGCACATGACTAATAATAAAGATTGAGATTACTTTATCATTGCAACATTCACTTAGTTCTAATTACTTAACTATTATTGTTATTTATTATTTTCTTCATTAATATTTCTTACCCTTCATTTACTATCCCTGTTACTAAACACAGAATGAGTATGACTTAATCACGAGCATTTAAGTGTGACTACTTGGTAACCCAGTAGCATATCTAGGAGTGCTCAAGTAATATATGGTTGGTAATCCCAAAAGTAGTACATGAGGTCCAAGATGTGTATCAATGATTAAGGAAAAATGCTCATCACACTTAGGCTAGCTTAGATTCTCTTCTCCCATTCCCTATTAGCTTAAACAATGCTTTTTTCCATTGTCTCTAGGAGTAGCACTAGTTTATGACCATATCATATGCCTCACTCTGGACTAAACCATATGTGATAAAGCAAATACTAGTCTAGGAGGGAAGATAGTGAACTGTGATCAATGTGTAACTATCTAGATACCACAACTAGATCGTCTACGGAGTTTGACCGGATTGTGTATGAATGCTCTTATTTGTATGGTTGAGTATAGGGGTACCTAGCCACTCATCATTGGCATTGTTGCTAGGGACAGTGCTAGTTGTTTATATTAGTTATATCATACAATATCATTGTAACAAAGTATTCATGATATATCTTTTAGAAAAGAAACTAATTTCAAGTAAGTCACACATGATTCACAACAATGTCTCTCTCACAAGACTATGATAACACAACAACTAGTAAGGTAATTCTTTGGAGAACCAATGAATTATATGATGATGAAGACGAAGTTTGGAGTACTCAACCTTATGCAGGAATCCCCTATGTTTATGAACATCCCAATGGTACTCAAGGACTCTTTTCATTCAACTTTGACACCTCTAGTGAGGATGGGACATCCCATAGAACGAGGGGGCCTATAAGACCTAGGAACTTCTCAATAGTTAACAAGAATTTATCTATGGATGATTGGAAGACTTACAGAAGTAATGATGAGTATTCTAGTTCTTCGCTTCCTCTATCCCTTCAACATTAGGTTGTAACATGGATGACCATATTTCAAGGGATCAACGTAGAACTAAAAATCAAGCTCACCAGAAAAATCAAGAATGCCAACATGAACAAGGAAAACATTATTCCAACTCACAGATTCATAACCTACCTAGTGACAATGAACCCTTGTTGGCCACTAAGAGCCTAATGCATATACAAGAGGATGTTCACATATCCTGTAGGCATTGAAAAGAAAGTCGTATACCTAGGCTTGATTTAAACAATTTTTCCAAGTTTTTAGGAGGCTATGATTTAGATCTGCAATAGCATTTACAAGCCTTCTATGATACCTGTGCATGGAAAAATATTGATAATGGGTGGCAAAAAATTAAGCTCTTTCCTATGACACTCGTTGGCCAAGCAAAAGTATGGTACAAGTCCTTAAAACCAAAATCAATTCATAGATGGCCAACAATGGTGGAACTCTTTATTGAACGATATCATACCTATGCCAGAGTATTAGCCTTGAGGAGACAAATCCAAGAATAGAAACAAGGGCAACATGAAACCTTGGACATGGACTTAGAAAGGTACTATTCATTATTAAACAACTGCCTAGGCCATGGATTCTCTGAGGAGAGGCTGATGTATCACATCATGGATGGACTTCATAATGAAACAAGGGAGACTCTAGGGATGTATGCCCCAAGTCAACTATATGAGCTATGGACCCACCAACTTCAAGAGCTTATCAAACAGGTAGCAAGAAAAGAAGGAAAAATAGCTAAATGGGAGAATGTTGAAAGTTCTTAATAGGACCAAAATCTCAACTTAGCAACTGTCCATGATCATGAAGAGGAGACATTAACTCACTTCAAGGAGGTGGAATCATCTTTGCCAATCCTATTATCACTAGATGAAATCTAGGCAAAGATTAATAAGATGACAGAATGGGTACATAAAAAATATGGAGAATATGCTAACATTATTAGAGGTAGAACTATGCCAAATCAAGAAATAGGACAAGACACCATGCAACAATTAGAACGAAGGGTTGAAGAAAATAAGAATAAGAATCCAACTGCTAATCTTACATATCAATGTAATGTTTTTTTGTATGATCACCCCAAAGGCAAATGCCCAATCTTGTTGCATTTACATGAGCATTGGGGAGGAATGCTACATCCATATTTTGTACAGAAATAGCGGGTTCAACTGCAGTGGAAAAAACCCTAGTCATGAGGGAAATCACTGCCAACCAGACCATACCCTCTGTATGTCCCAACGTTAGACGTTTATTATGTGCAATACTTTGTTTCTCCAACTAGATCAACATCCTCTACTTCACCTCATCACTATCATTCTCCTGACTACTATCCACCCATGTCCTCTCCAACAAGATCACCACCATATGTTCCTTACACTTTTCCTCAACCTCAATATTCTCATCCTTCACCTCCTTCTACATCGTCACCAATTGTACTAGAAGGTTTTGCACCACAACACCAACCCACGATGTTACTTGTGCTGCTACTGTCAACAGTAGTGGAGGTACTCAAAAGCGTTCTTTCTTCAGGCATGGCTATAGAAAGAAACAACATAATTCTAAAACCACTACATCCTCCAACTCAGCACAAGCCAAACGCTATGATGCAGCTTTATCCTTGAACTTAATTCCTCATGTTACTTTATCTAGGCCACCAATCAATGCTCCAACAGCCATGCGGCCCAATGAATATAACCACATAGGAGGACACATTGATCCTTGCATACCATCTTACGATCATGGGTGCCATAGTGGGTTAGCTTGTTATCACATGACCACATATTATAATCTACCCCACTATGTTTCCTATAATCAAGTGTGTGCACCCCAATTTGGGTATAGTCCAACCACCACATCAAAAGACACCCAATGGTTTGGATATGACTAGGTTCCAATATTTTCAAAATGCATGGATCCAACCATTCCATTTATTAATTCTCACCATGATCAAAAGTTTAGATATGGGGGATATCCCCCATTCTAACAAACAAAATTAATAAAATTTTTTCCTTTTCTTTAATTTTACAATTTTTTGTTTTCTAGTTTTTTCATCTTTCAATTGTTGTTTTATCTTTTTATTTGTTATTCTATCTTTTTGAGGGTAATCTAATTGGCAAATAAAATACTCATGTGACTTGTAGATTGAGGTGTTGTTCTATGCTATCAAGTCTTAGGTGACTAATTATGTGGACAAATAGCCCACCACATCCACCCAACCATTCTATTCATAAGAGGTTCTGCTTTGGGTACGATGATATTCTTGTCATCATGAAAACATAAAAGCAATTTTGTGCTCATTATTCCTAGAGCAAAAAATGATGGACTAAGAGGGAATGGCCAAGGTGTGACATCAAGGGGACTTGTGGATTCTCTTTGGTGACATCTGTAGGAGTTATCATGCAGCCTAGTTGTACTAAGATCCTTGTAGATCTAATGAAAAATGGAAGTAAGAGTAATAAAGGCACTCAATAAAGAAACCTAATGCTATTCTAGGGGGTCCCACTGGAAATACATGCACCCATGCTTGAAGGTAGGTAGCTTCTCTGGATCATGCATAAGAAAAAGCGAAAAAGAAAGAAAGAAGAGAAAGTGTGCCAAAGCGGCCATACAAAAAAAAAAGTGCTGCAATGAAATTCTGAATCACTCCTCCCTTGAAAAAAATGTGAAGTGATCATATGCCTTGCTATCATGATGCTCTTATGGTTGTCCATCATTGGATGAAACAATGCGATGTCACTAATCGACGAAGTGGACTTGGTCTTGATTTTGGAGCAACAGGCTAATGACACATTAATCACATCCTACAATTAGGATTCATTGTGCCCTGGGTTAGTTACCTCATGCTCCAATCTCTACAATCCCTTCTATAATTCACCTCATCTCATTTTTCATGTATTTGTGACTCGTGTCTTGTGTAGCATTGAATTTAGACCTCATCATGGTGGTATCTACATATGTGTGTTTTGTGGAACTGGTGTCGATTACATTTAACCCTTTTAGTGCCTACATACATTTTTAAGTGTGGTTACATAAGGGCATCATAGGTAGGAACCTACTCTAGGGAGGATCCACTTGCGTAACTTTTGTAATTTGCACTTTTTACACATCACCACATCATTTTATACCCTCTGAGTACTTCATTGCCAAATATATTCTTTCCTTTGTCATCATTTTATCAAATGTTCCTCAAAACCATTACATGTCCTTTTATGTGTCACTTAAACAAATCAGGTCTGACATTAAACTTCTAGGGTAACTTCCTTGAAAAACATTTCTACCTCTAGAATCACACTAAGCAACGAATTAAGCATTTACTATGGGAAATGAGTAACATATAAGATAACTGAATTATTTAAACAACCTTACTAACAATAAGTACTTGTGTGATTACAAATGGCCCCTAACAGAGAATAGTAAGGAGGACCTTCTCAAGGTGCAACTGAACGTCTAGGAGGAGGTAGAGGCCAAGGACCTCATGCAGAACATGCAGAGTAGGAGGCATAATTATTCAGCATCCATTAGGAAACTCTTGTCACTGCACAATTTGGCCAAGCAAAAGGTGGAGAGGTTAGGGCCAGAGCGTATGAAGAGGAACAACAACTATTTGCAGCATGGTATGTCAAAGCTAATCAAATGTTCTTACAACTTCCATGTTTTTGGGAAGTGCAAACTCCATCAAACATTGGAACATCAGCATGGATGACTCATGATCCTCAGATAGAAGAGGAGAAACTTCAGGCACTTCTTCAACAGTATCAATCTCAAAAGCTTGGAGTGCAAGACAAAGGAAAGTCACCCATGGGGGAGTCACCACCACCAAGAACCACATGAGTTCTACAAGTTTTGTATTTTGTCTATGTCCAAATTCTTTTTAATCCCACACTATAGCATGAAACAGTCCATGGTCATTCAATAATACCATACCTATCCACTTTTTGTAATTGAATGAACTTATTCCTCACTTTGTTTGACTTGGGGATGAGTTTTTATTCCATTGTGAGGGTATGATGAGCCCTGTTATCATACCCCTGATATCGGGTAAAAGATATTAGATTTGATGAGTCCCAATATTAGACTCCCAATATCAGAGCCCTGATATCAGGTACCTGATATCGCAACCTGGATATGATATCATATACACAATATCATGATTCCTGTGTTGGCCTATAAATATAGCACTCAGGTGCATGGGAAGAGTCAGTAAGAAAAGTAGGTGTAAGTTTAGAGTCTTTTTGTTCATTTTTTAGTTCACCTCAACCCTTTCCCCAATGCATGCCTGCAGTGTGGTGATTGTAATTGTACAAAACCTTTATTCAAGTCTGACATACTTGGACACACACATGATTGAAAATAAAGATCGAGATTACTTCATCGTTGCAGCATTCACTTAGTTTTAACTGCTTAAATGTTATTATTATTTATTGTTTTCTTCATTAATATTTCTTACCCTTCATTTAATATCCTTGTTATTAAACGTGGAATGAGTACGACTTAATCATGAGCATTTAAGTGTGACTACTTGGTAACCTAATAGCGTATCTAGGAGCACTCAAGTAATATATGCTTGGTAATCCCAGAAGTAGTACACAAGGTCCAAGATGTGTACAGATGATTAAGGGCAAATGCTCATCGAACTTAGGCTAGCTTAGATTCTCTTCTCCCATTCCCTATTAGCTTAAACAAGGTTATTTTACATTGCCTCTAGGAGTAGCACTATTTTAGAACCACATCATATGCCTCACTTTGGGCTAAACCATACATGACAAAGCAAATACTAGTCCAGGTGGAAAAACAATGAACTGTGATCAACGTGTAACTATCTAGATGCTACAACTAGCCCATCTACGGAGTTCGATTGGATTGTGTGTGAATGCTCGTATTTGTATGGTTGAGTGTAGGGGTACCTAGCCATTCATCAAAGAGTAACTGTACCACATCATAGATGGGCTTTGTAATGAAATAAGGGTGACCCTTGGGATGTATGCCCCAGGGCAATTATATGAGCTCCAAGACCATCAGATCAAATAGCTTATAGAGTGTGTGGCAAAAGAAGAAGGAGAGATATGAAAATGGGATAATGTCGAGAAACATCAATGGTATCCAACTCTTTAATAAAAGGAGGTCCAAATTTATGGCAAGAAGAATGAAACTACTCATAATAAGGTGATCTTGCAACAAAAATTGTGAATAGAGTCTCTTGATGATCTAGAAGAAAAGTTTAATAGGATGTCCAAGTGGGTAAATGATAGTGTAACAACTCTTGTTGAGATAGTTGTGGAGAAGCTCTTGCAACACAAGCTAGGTGATCATAATAAATAGAGTACACAGAACCAAGAAACAATCAAGAACAATTTCCAATAGATGAGAAATGTAGCTGATGAAGGTGAGACTATAGTCTTCATCATAGATGAAGATGATGGATGCGACTTATGCATATATGACCATCTGAAGGGTCAATGCCTCGTATTGTTGCATCTACAAGAGTATTGGGCAGGTGCCTTAAACTTGAAATTCATGCAAAAGCACATGATCAGGAGACTTCCTCTCCCACAAGATAATTTTTGACACTCCCACAACTGATTGTACCATCCTAGGGGGACTTATTACTAGCCTCAACATGGTTCTCAACTGCAATGGCAACAACCACAGTTATGGGGAACGCCACCACCAAATCAACCTTACCTTTGAAACTTCATGACTATTATGTTTAACATCCTATTTCCCTAACAAGTTCTACATCCTCTACTTAAAATCATGACTACCAATCTCTCTACTACCATCAATACATGGCATCCTCTAAAGGATCACCACCTCATGCCTCTTACCATCCAACATACCCTTGATATTCTCATCATCGACCTCCATGTAGGATAGTGCTAGCAACTTAGGAAGGTCCAGCATCCCAATATCAGCAAACGAGTGCCACTTGTGTTGCAATTGTGCATAGACATGTTAATCCCAGTGGGTCCCAACTGCAATGTCGAAAATGTCCCTTTTGGAGGAAAAGTTGTAAGTTGAAGAAAACCACACATGAACCCACTACATCAATTGAGCTAGCATAATGCCAATCTAGTGCACCACCTTCCCTATCTTAACCAACGTTGTTTGACTATACACTAGGGCCACCATGCATTAATACTCCAATCCCCCATCCCACTAATGAATTCACAAGCATTGGGAAACAAATAAATCCATGCATACCACCTCATAATCAAGGGTGCAATCATGGACCAACCATCTATAATGTTAACACACCTCCTATCTCAGCCCATCATACATATAACAATCAGGTGTGTGACCAGCAATTTTTCTACCCAACCACCACACCACCCATAGGCACCTAGTGGTTGGGGCATGAAGGGTTCCCAATGTTTCATACATGCATGGATCCTATTCATCCACTTACTAATCCTAGCCATGGCCAAATGTTTAGTCGAGGGGGTTACCCCCCATTCTAATCTTAAGGATTTTAAAGTGCTTTTCATCTTTTTGTTTTACAATTTGTTGTCATTTTCCAATTTCTTAATTCAATTTTTCCTATTTTTTTTCTACTTTTTTCTACTTGTAGTTTTAATTTTCTTTGTATCTAATCTTGCTATTGCTCATGTTTCCCATTGAGGTGAGGTTCTTGTCTATGTTGTCAAGTCATAAGGGATTGATTATTCAACCATTGAGACCATGACAATCATTCACCCTCTCCATCAATAAAAGGTTCTTGCCCTGGTCACAATGGTAATCTTTTCCATCATCCAAACTCTAAATAACTTCATAATCATTGTGTCTAGATAGAAAAGTGTAGAACTAAGGTGGAGTGTAAAGGGTATGACATCAAGGGGATTTGTGGATTCTCTTTGGCTACTGCTATTTGTTCTATCATGTCACTAATGTTGTAACCATATCCTTGTAGATCTAATGAAAAATGGGAGTAAGAGAAACTTAAAATGACACTAAATAAGCTTCTATGGTTCCCACTAGAAAGATATGTATCCATGAATGAAGGTTTGTGGCCTCATAGGACCATAAAAAAATAATAATTGTGCCATGATAATGCTCTTCCCTTGGACAAAATGGCAAGTGATGTTACTCCTTATGACTTTGATAGTCTTATGGTTGTCTATAGATGGGATGAAATGATGCAGTGTCATTGAAAGGTGTTTTGGACTTGGTTTAAATTTTGGATAGATGGACACATGGTTATTCAACCATTAATAACACACAAGGTTTCATTATGACAATGGTATGACGTCTCATGTCCCAATTTCTATGATCCTTTCTACAATCCATCTCATCTCATCGTTCGACTACTCATAACTTGTGGTTTTGTGTAACATGGAGTCATTATCTTAATTTGGTGGTTTTAATGTGTGTGTTTTATTTTATAGGTATGCTTTGCATTTAACCTCTCTAGTGCCTATGGACATTAGAGGTGTGGTTCCACAAGAGCATCATAGGCTAGAGCCTGCTTTGGGAAGGATCCACTTGTGTAATTTTTGTGACTTGTACTTGTTTAACATAATCCCATCATTTTTCACCTTCCAAGTGCTTAATTTGTTACATCTTATTGTTTTCCTTATCATGAAATTAAACTATCCCACAATTATGCTTTCAACACCCCTTTTTCTTGCTCCTTCTAGTACTTCTCACATCAACGACTCCACCTTATCCTACTTTCAGTGCCTCCAATTAATTATCCACTTACCCAACATGCTAAAGTTAACCTTCAACCTTCCAACCAATCCTAGAGCTTCTGTTTACATGATATGTGACCCCATAACATCAAAAGTTTTGGACTTTGTCATCGTGTACCTAACGTTGGATCCAACCCAACATCATGTCTGAAGAAAGGTATATATAGTTGACCCTTGCACAACGTGAACTTCATTTTCTCATTTGTTACTAAGGGAGTTGTTGAAATTTTTTCTCATGACTTGGAGCTCTATGCCTCCATCTTCCACTTGTGATATCTAGTTGTCTAACGCTCCAATTTCCATGTCATTCTCATCTATCTAAACACAAAGTGTTCAACTTAGTCATGGGGGGGGGAGAGATGTGGGGAGTAGGAGGGATGCTTGCGTGCAAACCTTATGCCAATTTACTAAATTTTCTATTACCCAGAAAGTACCATAAAGGTAAGAGTGTTAAAAACCTTACGAATTATAATGAAAAATCACTAATGGTAATGCCAAAAGTCAAAATTTTCTAACCCACGGGCCTATAACCATTACTTTAAGCCACATAAAATGAAAAAGGAAACTAGTTGTGATGGATCATACATAACCTTGGTAACACTTTGTTTTTCTAAATAAGAGAAGGTGTCATAGTCATGGTGCTACAACATGAGGATGAAGTAGGCATAGCAGAGGTGATCACTGATCACATCAAAGAGTCGTTTAACATTCCTATTGTGCCTCTGACTAATTTGGCAGGAACTAGAGATGCACAAATGCTAGTCAGAACCTCAATGACTCCTATGGTGCATGAGGATGTGTTGGATCACTTCTTGAAGATAGGTTAAGTGGTGACCACTCTATTTGACATCCCTAGCAATGTCACTACAACACAAGAAGATCTCATCAGCACTAAAGAAAAGTTGGTCATGGTGGAGGTTAGGGTAGAGCATGCAGAAGTTGAGGTATAAAGATTTTAAGAAGAGTTGGCTACCCTACAAGCTGAACGATGGAATCCTACTCGTTTTGTTATACTAGACCAACTAGAGCAATTTAGGATAGAGGAGCTTATTAAGCTAAAAAAGGAGAGAGTAGCTACGGAGCAAGAGAAGGAGACGACAATTTGGAATGCCTTGACTGCATATGTGAAAATTCATGCACATAAAAAGGCATTGACTGTTGTCCAGGAAGAGGATAAGCAACTTGCTATAGAGAATTCTTGGTTGACCACTGTGGAAAAAACAAAAGAACATCTTAGAAAAAGGCATCCACTACTTGTGACAACAACTAGTAAGGGTCAACTAGGATATGAATTGATTAGCCTTGGAGAATAGAACCCTCTCCATGGAGGAGGTACATGTTATTCATCAAAAGTTAGTAATTGAGATCAGCACATGGAAGAATGAGGCCAAAAGGCACAAAAAATTGAAAGAACACTTCCGTAACCAAGTTAGCATGTATAAGGAAATCAATGAAAAAGAAATCAAGATGGCCAAGGCCCACATTAGCTCCTTGGCAACACAAAATTCTGAATGGTAGGCCATCTTGGACAATTATGCCATGGTCCAACAAGCGAAAGATAAAAACAAGGACTTATAGATAGAAGATTGAAAGGAATACATGGAATTGGCTAACCTTAGCTATGCCAACCTTGCCATGTTAACAATAGATCATCCCCGAAGTGAGTTGGAGAAACAAGTAGCAACCACATATGCTCTTTATGAAAACGAGTTTGTAGATTGGAAAGATGCTTTGCAAAAGTTATAGGTGGCAAACTCAGAATTGGAAGTGGTCAAAGCTAGTCACCAAGGATAGAAAGATGTAGCCTCAAACCTAGCTCAGAGATTGACAGATTATCATAAGATTAGGGATAAAGCTATAGCTTTCGAGGAGGAATGATGGTAATTTGCGACATGGTATGTAAAAGAAAATCAAACGTTTCTGCAACTGCCATGTCCTTGGAATGTACCAGTGCCAATACACATTGGTATAGTAGCATGGACGATGTACGACCCAAGGGTAGAGGAGGAAAACTTGTAGGCCTTGCTTAATCAGTACAAGTTTCAATAGTCGGGTGACAAAGGGAAGTAGCCGATGGAAGAGCCACAACCTCTAGGCACTACATGAGCTTTCCAATCTTATTTGTTGTTTTTTTTTTTTTTTTGTAATAATGTGTCCCAGTTTTTTATATTGCATCACTGTGGCATGTGAAGCGACAGTCATTTTGTCCATTGTTTGAGTCAGTCAATAATCGCATATTTGCCTAATATTTTGTAAAGAACTTGTTTCTCATCTTTGTTTAACTTGAGGATGAGTTCATTCAGTTGTGGAGGTATGATGATTTAAGATTTGATGAGCTTGACATCAGATACGTGATGTTGGAGCCCCACGTCGCATATCCAACGTTGGGGCTAATAAGCAACGTCGGATACCCGACGTTGCCTCATCTAGGTTTTGCCCATAAATATGATGCTTGGGCACTTAGATGAGGGAGTTAGTAAGTAGTTAATAGTTAGTAGATAATTCTAGTTTTCAGTTCCTTCTTTAAAGTTTGTTATTCCCAGTGCATGTCCATATTGTGATGCTTGTAATCATATGACACCTTTGTTTGAGTGTGACGTACTTGGACATTTTACATGACTGGCAAAACAAATTGAGATTACTTACCTGAAATGTCCATCAAATAAATGAGTAATTTCTAAAATCATTCAACATAACATATTAGAAAATCAAAAAATAATATGCAAAATTACAATGTGCAGGTGACTTATGCTTTCTGCATTTGGAGGATCATCCTTTCGGCACACCTAGAGCACCTCATTCCTTGCTCTATCTTGCCAATCTTTATACGTTCCTAGTAATAGCATAGTCCATGTCAAGAGTCCAGTAGTAGTCTCATGGCCTGTTATATAAAAGGTCTTGCATTCATCAATAAGTTCATCCACAAGCATATTGTAGTTATGATCCTCATTCTTGTTAGCTGCCAACATCAGTCCAAGTAAGTCGGTGGTGCCGGTGGTTTGATTTTCCCGGGAGAAAATAATATCCTTGAGCCGGATTCTAATTTCATTTTCAATTCTCCAGCATTCTCTGTTAATTTTGGTCAGACAGAATATGAATGCATGAAGCCCAAAATCAGACAATTAGATGCTGAGCATAAGCAGAACTAACATATAAAATGCATGGCTTGAATTTTTCTGGGCACCATCATATATTCATAATTAAACAGAAACAAGATATATTCATACCTGGACAAGATGATAAGCTTCAATTCACCAGCCCCATGAATAACAGAATAGAAGTTTTGGGGGGGTGTTTTAAGTTTAGATATTTAAACTTCTTTTACTCTCATAGGATGTATTCTATAATTAAAATGCAAAGTGTTTTTTTTTTTTGAAGGTCTGAAATGCTAACAAAAGCTTGGAAAGTAAAGAAACCTTAAATAATTTGTCAGAATCCCGTAACATAAGGACGCGCAGCAAGTTCGAGGGCCAACATCAACTGTTGGTGTTGCAAATCAAAAATATGTTTTCAGTCCTGGTAGCTGCTTCCAAAAGCTGTTCGAGAAATTACATCTGCAGACAATCTTAAAAACTCACATGAAAACTCCAAACTCTGTGGCATCATTGAGCACCTTTTCATCTCATGCCTTCAACGTAAGAGCACAGCTGTCTACCATGGCAGGAATCATACCCTGTTTTTTCAACGAAGCGTCTTCTAAGTACTTTAACAAAGCAGAAAAAAGGAATTTAAATGAAAAATTAATAAAAAGCAATATAATAAAAGATTTTTGGACAGTTTAAACTTTAATTGAATACAGAGTCCACATTGTGACATGTTATGTGCGTTTTATGTTCCCAATTAAATTTGGATAACTAAATAACAAAGATCAAAATCTAAACCCTATACTACAGAATTTGCAGGCAAAGAAAACGGAAAAATCCAGTTGCGGAAAATAGATATTACCTTTAATCAATCCAAATGAAAAGCAGGATTGATAATTTTTCTGAGCTTTGCCCAAATGTCTCCTGTAATCAGAGTCAGCAGACCGTCACCAAGAAGCTGCCTAACTAGGGGATTGGAATTCGGAACCTTTTGAGGAAAGCTTCCATCCTTATCTATCAGAATCTCCCTGACGAGCTGAGGTTGAGCAGCAACATACAGCCTGGGTTTCCTCTCCAGTATATGAATTCCTTTCCTGTATAGTTCTCCAAAAAAGTCCAATCATAAATAATTTTTAAATTAGGGTTCGCTCTATGTATTGGGAATATATATATATATATTCTAAAGTTTTCAAATGTTAAGTTCGCGTAAGCGAGTAAAAGTTCAGTAAAGAAGTCTAAACTCTGTGTAAGCAAGTGAAAATTCAGTTTCATGGCCGCGGATTGAAGTAGAAAGGTACCATATGTTTTCACCCAAACTCCCAAACACAGAGATATGGACTAACTCTGGTGAGAGCAATGTCTCTAGCATTACCGAGGTAGAACTTGTAAGGAAGGACTTTGAGGACCTGGGACTCGAAGCATCTTTTGAGTTGCAGAGGTTTCCACCAAAACTTCACCAAAATCTTGAATAGCAGAGATCCCAACAAAGCTAATGCGGTTGCTTATGCCCAGTACACTTTTTCCATCCCTGGATTCTGAAAACAGCTGAAATGAACTACTTTGTAAACTACTTCATTCAAAATCAGATTCCAGGATTTATCAAAGCATGGGAGATTACCAGACAGATGCGTGGTGCAGATGGCAGAGTTCAATCACATGCTTTCAAAATCCTCTACGGGACCAGTGACCACCATTGCCACTTTCTTTGATATTTCCTTATCCTAGATAGACATAATAAGGATGCATAATTTAAACAGCCGGATGAAATCCAAGAATACGTATACGTATAGAAAAGGGTAGAAGACATCCATCAAATTTTTAAAATTTTTGAGCCTTCAAAGACCCTCTTCAATGATTTCATCATATTCTTGGCTTTTCTAGAACTCCATGGACCTCAAAATCTATTAAAAACTCCTAATATTTTTTGAAATTTTCAAGTTTGAAAATTTCATTTACGATCAAGTTTGAAAATTTCATTTACGAACCCTATAAATGGGACCCCATTGATGGAGCCCATACATATACGAGGCCCCATATATGTAGCCATATTAACATAGTGCAAAAATAGTATAAATATGCACAACACCACCCCAACACCCCCCCTCCTCTTTTGAAATTTTCACATTTTCTGACAAACACCAAGGGGGTTTTTGAAATTTTCAAAGTAGTTATTGGAGGTAAGCTCTTAATCATGGAGGCCACAAATGTGCCATTTTTGATAGAAAATGTTTTGCCATTTTTCTAACTCCCACAAAGATTTAACTAGGAGATCAACATTTAAACACCAAATTACAAAAGTTAAACCTTTCCAACAAGCTCTGGTGATACTTATAATAAAAATTAATCAATAAAATAATTAATCTACCATTGTCCAACCTTAGCTAAGTGTAACTAATTAACGAGATAAGGTATTCAAAAAAAATTCAAAGTTACACATTATATCTACTAATCCATGGATGTGTTGTGACTATAGATAGCACCAAAAGGAAAACACATGTAGGAAGGAGGATCATCTCAACAAAGGGAGAAATGATCAAGAATGATAAGGGGTCAAGAACAAGCCCAAGAAGAACCAATTGCAACCCATGCCATGGGTCCTCCTAGGGAAGAGGCTAAAGCTAGTTCCATTCATTAGATTCTAGAACTAGAGGTAGTAACAAAACATTCCCATCAAGATGAGGCACCAGCTTAGCAAGCAAACCTTAAGGTAACCTTGATGGACACCTGCCTAACTCAAATAAGATCTAGGAAGATCTAGAAGATAGTGCTCTAAGACTTAAACTTTGGTTCTTTCATGGAGCAAGCACCTAAGGAGGTATAGGACCAACTAAAGACCTCTCCCATTTGGCCAATTATCACTTCTAGTGGGGAGTGGTACATGGGAAAGACATTCTTATTTTGAAACAATAGGTAGGCTAGTTCAACAATCAAAATCAAAGACATCTCAATGTTCTGCTCAATGCCAATCATTGCTAAAGCACTTAGGTAAATCATGCCAATATTCTAATGTAAGTGGACCCTAGCATCAACAAAGAATGGGTTCTATGGTGCTATGGTGTCAACCACAAGGAGTATAGCATGCTCACATTGGTAGAAAGAATTTACTACAAGATTGTAGCCTTTCACCTAGACCCCATGGTGAGGCCCAGCAAGATCACTACCTTTTCTACCCATGCATGCACTACTCTAAGTGGAAGATTCCCCATCAGCCTTCCATAGCTAATCTATCTAGAGATAGAAAAGTAATTTCAAAAGAATGAATATAAAAGGAAGGCACTTCCTTTTCCATGCCTTATTAGAAAACTATGTCAAAGAGAAGGGATAGTCCATTATACAAATGATGTTGCCAAACGTGCTCTAACTGCTAATTGGGAAAATATGATCAATGATAAGATGCCTACAAAAACTATTTAAGAAGAGGAATAGCAACCACTACCTCCACATACCACTCAAACAATTTTTCTGAACATTGCTACAACATCCCAATAGTTACGTGACTACCTAGAATGGCTCTTGAGCAAGCAAGAGCAATGAGTAGGCATGAGTGATGGGGACTCATCTATGTACTAGCCAGCAATGAGTTACCTAAATAAGATGGCCCAAATTTTTAGCCTAATGGGAGGAGGTGGATCCATTTTCTTGATTGAAAAAACATAGTTGTTTGTGAGGACAAATCATAGTGCTAGAGAGGTAACAATATCTCTCACAGAATAGCAGCCACTCCTAAAGATTTTTGGGAACACTGTGACTTTCTTGATATGCTTAGAGGAAGGCGAGTGGGCAATAGTACTGGTGATGCAGCACCAAGGGTAGGAGACAATAGCAAAGATTATTTTTGATAGAATTACTAAAACACTTAATGCCTATGACAGCTGCACTAGCTGTCACTACACTTAAAGATGTGTAGACATCCATAGAAATCATAAGTGATAGATTAAGTACAACAAAGCATGAAAAACTATTGGACCAACTAGTGGAAACGAGACAAGCACTTCCAAATGTCTTTGACCTTTTGGATAGTATTATTGCAACCTATTTAGAGCTAGAAGAGGAAAGGGGAAAAAAACATTATCTCGAAAGGGCAACTCATAATAGCCAAGGAGCTAAATGAATGCTTGGCTACTAAAGTTGTCAAATTAAGAGCCCAAATTTTCAACCCTACATTTCTCAACCTAGCATTAACAAGAGATGAAGCTCTTAAAAAACTTCACACTAGACTGAAAGGAGTTGAGGGTGTGATGGAGATGGTAGTGTTCTACTAATCCTTGGTAGAGGCCACCTAACATAAAATTTAGAAGGCCTTGGATCTAACCTACTAGGAGAATATGCAACTGACTAAAGAGAATCATCATTTATGAAATGTTGATGCACATAAATAATAGTTCATTGACTTTATCCATCAACAGTAGGAGGAAATAGCCTGGGTGAACACAAAGGTAAGGAGATTGGTAGTTGAGAATATAAACCTCTCCATGGAGGAGGTCCATGCCCTCCACTAGAAAACTGTAATAGAAGTAGCCACCTAGAAATTAGAGGTTCTCAAATTGGAGATAGTCAAAGTTCACTATAAATACTAGGCCAACCTATAGAAAGAAGTAAATGAAAAATATATTCAAGTAGTGAAGGAAAAGGTGAATGAGACCCTCCAAAAACTCTAACAAGGATGTGAATTATGGCAACCCACCATTGATGGGATTGATCAATATAATAAAGAAAAAATTTTCCTAAAGGAGTTAAAGATAGAGGAAATGATAGAATGCATGAAGCTTGCCAATCTTCAATATGAAAATCTAGCTATGTTGACTATCCAACTATTGTAATAAAATTTGGAGGAGCAATTGGCCAACTCATACTTGTTTTATGAGGCCAAGTTCAAGCATCACAAAAACACCAAGCAAAAGCTTGAAGTGGAAAATGCAAAACTCAAAGTTCTCAAGGCCAAATACACTAATTAGAGATCTACTACCAAAAACTTGGCCAATTGATTCAATGACTACTAGGAATTGCAAAATGCAGTTAGGGCATTCAATGTTGAACGCAAACAATTCACTACCTAGTTTGTCAATGTTAAGGAGTTGTTCCTAATATTGCCTTGTCCATTGAATATCCCCATTCTATTACACATTGGCAATTCCACAAGGACTATGAATGATCCCTAGAGTAAGGAGGAGAAGATGGAGACATTACTAGATTCCTTTCACCTTCCACTAGAGGTTGCAATTGTAGCAAGATAGCCATAGCTACCTCAGCCACTACACATGTCTAAAGCTAGTGATGGTCTTTCAAAACCTCAAGAGCCTCCACCACCTAGGACTGTTTGATCTTCTCAACAACCTTCATGCCATCAAATGATGTTCTATCTAGTTTTAAGTAGTCATGTCACAGTA
Source organism: Gnetum montanum (assembly GCA_015680685.1). Taxonomy (NCBI): domain Eukaryota; kingdom Viridiplantae; phylum Streptophyta; class Gnetopsida; order Gnetales; family Gnetaceae; genus Gnetum; species Gnetum montanum. The sequence goes on from MNCI01005834.1 coordinate 20,773, forward strand.
TTCAATTTTGTGTCATGAAAACAACAAAGTTTTTTAATGTTTTTGATTTATACACTTAGGCACTCAGTTTTGTTATGTCAGTTTGTTATGTCAAGAGTTGATCAATAATCCCATACCTTCTCAATTTTCTAAAGGAACTTGAGGATGAGTTTTCATTTAGCCATGGGGGTACGATGAAGTATCAAAGTGTTGTGTCAATGGACCCTCATTGACATGGTCTCATCAAGAAGTCCCCATCAACGTGATCCTATCTACATGATGTTGCCTTGTTGACGGGGCCATGTTGACATAACATTTACTACATTTAAGAGGCCTCATCAACATAGATCTATAATAAAGTTTATAAATATGCGTTCACAAGCCGTATTTATGGAGATTGACTCATAGTTGTAGTAGAGATCTTGTAGTTTTGTCATTTGAGAGTTAGCANTTTTGAGAGTTAGCATATTGCCCTGAGTGCCCACATTAGGAGTTAGAAAGTGTACAAATCTTAATTCAAGCACTAACGTATCTACACATACCAGTCTGAATGGCAATAAAGATGAGCCTTTTGATCAAACCTTATAATACTTGGAATAGATTAATGATTTATGTCTGCATTTATTAGTTTCATTAATTANTTTAGTTTCATTAATTATGCAAGTAATTAAGCTAAATTAGACTTTAGTTGATTAATTAATTAAGCTAAATAGATTTAACACATAAGTATGACTATTTCAAGCATAAACACGTATTCGCTTGGTAATCCCAGTAGTGCTATTTCTTGGTTTGCCCAATAGCATAGTGCTTGTTATTCCCAATAGTGGATACATGGGTTCAAGACGTGTACAAAAAGTGGGACCATATACTTATGTTAGGATTAGTTAGAGATTAATTAATTAGTTAGATTAAATCAGCTATTAAATCACTTCATTTCTCTATTTTGAAGTACCAAAAACACAAAACATAAAATAATAAAGATAATATGCCTCAATTACACTTAACCATACCTTTGTACATCACAAGTGTAGTTTGAAAGACAATGAATGACTATTAGGACTAGTTCACTTCCTGCAGGTAGTGTACCAAAAGATCGTTTGTTCTTGTCACTCATTTCTTATTTCTTATAGGTGCATAGGGATATATAAGGAGATAGGACTATAGGTTCACAATTTGAGATATGAACTTTAGAATTGACGATGGTGTATGGAGCTATGACTCTAGCAATAGACAAGAAATCATCCCAAATAGTTTTATGTGTAGACCTTATTTGACTCTATTCTAAGATAGGCATATAAACTTCATTGGCTCGACAGGCTCTAAGGTGGTTGGATGATCTAAGAGTCCAGCCTTTAGCTCATAATAAATCTATAGAAAATAAAATCAGAAATTAGTAGTAGAGAGCTGGAACTCTCTAGTAAGAAAATCTACTAAACTATTTTGTGTTCCATTTATATATTTAGTTTGAAAATCAAAATTTGCAAGAAAAGTACGCATCGAATAAGTCTAGTATGAGCAACCTTATTTAAAGCTTTTGAACTAAGATATTTATCAAAAAAATTTAAATCATTACGTATTATAAAATGTGTTCCTTGTAAGAATAAATGAAACTTATTCACCCCTTTAACAATGGTTAACAACTCTTTATAAGTGTTGATATAATTAAGTTGTGCACCATTGAATTTACCTGAGGCGTACTGACA
>MNCI01005835.1:0-54961 GCA_015680685.1 Gnetum montanum
GGCTAGTTCGCATTCCCTGGTCCACTTGAAGGGTACGTCCTTTTTTTTTAACTCTACCAATGGTTTGACAACCTTCGAAAAGTTCTCTATGAATCTCCTATAGTAGCCAGTGTGTCCAAGGAATGACCAAATGTCTTTGATAGTTTTCAGTTGATGAGTGATTCCTTGGAGGACTTTGATTTTCTCAAGGTCTACCTCTATCCTTGCATGTGAAATTTAATGCCCAAGTACTATGCCTTCTTAGACCATCAAGCGGATTTTTTGCCAATTGAGCCTTAGATTAGTCTCTACACATCTTTTTAGCACTTGCTCTAATCAGTCCAAGGCTTGATCAAAACTTGCTCCGTAAGTGGAGAAGTCATCCATAAAGATATTTCCTATCTGCTGCTGGAATATGCTTAGAACTAAGCGTTGAAACATGGTAGGGGCATTGCACAAGCCAAACGACATTTGTTTATATGCAAACATTCCCCAAGGATTGGTGAACGTAGTTTTGGCTTGGTCTTCTGGGGCTATTTATATTTGGTTATATCCGCTATAGCCATCCATAAAACTATAATAGCGATGCCCTGCAATTGTGTCTAAGACTTGGTCAACAAATGGCAATAGAAAGTGATCCTTAAATGTTGCCATGTTTAGCAGCCTAAAATCTATGCACATCCTCCATTTGCCTCCCTTTTTAGGCATGATTACTAAGGGGCTAACCCATTTGCTATCAACAATGGGGTATATGAACCTAGCTTTTAGAAGCTATTTGATTTCTTCTTTTACTACTTGTTTCAACTTTGGATTCAATCGTCTCTATGGTTGTTTTCGAGGCTTCATGGAGGAGTTAGTGTAAATCCTGTGCTAGAATATCCTAGGATCTATTCTAGTTAATTCCGGATATGACCAAGCGAAGGCTTTTGATCACTTGTTTATTACCTTAAGTAGTCTTTCTTTTTGTTGCGAAGCAAGTCTCGTGTTGATGATTATCGGTTTTCCATTCTTAAGGAACGTGTATTTCACACTGGTGGACAATGGTTTTAGCTCCAGGGACTCTTGTTTAAATTTCTTTGGAATTTCCAACTTCCCCAAGTTGATGTTTTCTAAGTTAGGACCGAGAAGTTGGCGATGGACTTGCTCTAATGCATCAATGCTATCTATATAAGCACAAGTCAAACCCTTAGTTAGTTCCATGCATATAAGTGAGCTTCTTTCTTGATTAGCCATCAGCCACTGGGTGTCTTCTTGTCGTGTGGTTGCTGCATACAGGCACCTTTGTATGTTGATCGTTTGTGCACACTGATTGCATGCAGGCAATGTTAAACTTTGCACAACCCATGATCTCTGCATGCAATTGCACCTTGTGTCACTGTATGCGAGGCATGGAACCTTATTCTTCTCAATATTTCCAAAAGTGTTTTCCTTAGATATTTCTAGGGAAAGATCATGGATACTTAGGTGCGCATCGATAGTGCTTAGCCATGCCCTTCCCATTATGATTGGGAAGTTCCCCTTACTGTTATTCACTTGGATCACCAGGAAGTCAGCTGGATACGACCACCCACAAACAGTGGTAACAATGTCCTCCACTAATCCCAAGGCAATAGTGATGGACTAGTCAGCTAACTCTAAATGGACATTGCTCTTTTTCAATGGGGGTAGGTTCCAGGCCTTATACATTTATTGGGATATTAGGTTGATACTGAAGCCTGAATCCAAAATAGCTTTGCATGGCTCATTCCCAGCGATTTGTAGATAGATTAGGGGACTTTCAAGATTAGAGAATTTCCTAGGAAGGTGGCCAACTTTGATCCAATCAGTAACAACATGTGTTAACATGACCATATGCGTTGAATGCGATGTTAAGTTTGAAGGGGGCTCCAAAGCTTTAGTTGATACGAAGGCGTCCAAAGACTTAGCCACTTGAGGTTGCAAAGGCTTGGTTGGACTGTTGGTTCTAAAGAAAGATCTTTTCTTCGTAAGATTGTTAGAACCAACGATAGGTTGAGGATTAACAGCCCTTGTGGCATTGCGTTGTTGTGGCTGAGTAGGGAGTTCACCTTGCATTGTTGGAGTAGGTGGTAATGGAGCTATTGGTGGGAGAGATGCGGCCGGATTGGAAGGATGGTATACTTGTGGAATGTCACCCCTAGGAGAGGAAGTCCTATAATACTCACAGGACTGGTAGTGATGTTGGGGAGTAACGTGACCAACAGAGTCACGTGGAGAGATTGGATGTTGCACGTAGTATCCATATGGGTCAGGTTTTCGGTAAGGATATTGTTGCCTTGGTGGTGGCATTCCCCATGATTGTGGTTGTTGCCACTATTGATGTTGCTCCATTGGTTGTGGTGGAGTTCCACTTGGATAAGACATTAAAGGTTGGTGGAACTACCTTGGGTTACCTTGGGGGTAAGGTAACCATCAGGATGTTTGCTGTTTGTTTAAATGTGGATTAAGTGCATACATCCGAAACTCTTGTAAATGTGAGATTATAGGGCAACATCCCTTAGAATGGTCGTATTGATAGATCTCGCATCCACTATCATCGTCCATATCTAAGTCCACAACCTCTTCAATAATAGCAACTTTACGCTTACCCTTGTTACGTGCATTTTCTTCTTCTCTCTTTTTCCTTTTATCACGGTCACTACCTCGCCCCCTAGACTCCTCTACTACTTTGAGCATAGTTTGAAACCTACTATCCAGGGAGTCCCACATTTGGTCTACCTTTACCGATACTTTGGATGCTAACTTTTGAATAGGTAAGGTTTTCCTATTCACCATCTCTTCGAGTGGTGACTCTTCCTCATCCTCACAAAATCTTACTCCCTTCTTCCGGAGGGAAGGATCTTGGTTGTATTCTTCTGCACTCTCTCTTTTTCGTAGCTCCCCTTCTTCCTTAGCTACTTGCTCTAGTAGTTTGTGAATTTGATGGGACCTAAGCTCCAATAACCTCCCTTGGGCATACATCCCAAGGGTTCTTCTTGTTTCATGCCTAAGCCCATCTATGAGATGGCGTAGTTGATCCCGCTATGAATAACCATGGCTAGGACAACGATGTAAGAGTGCTTAATAGATACCCATGGCAGCATCCAAGGGTTCATGATTTCCTTATTTCTATCCTTAGATTTGCTTTTGCATATTAGATACCCGAGAGCTCGTTTGGTACTTATCGTTGAATAGTTCTAACATTGTACTCCACCTACGAATGGATTCCGGTTCTAAGGACCAGTACCAGCTTTCAGCTTCTTTTTTTAGTGTTTGTGGGAACAACTTAAGATTTTGCCACTCATTTTCTATGTTTTGTAAGGCACACGCATCATGAATGCTTGTAAGTGATTTTGAGGATCAATGTTATATCCCCCTTCAAATCATGGGATGTTATTCATGTTTAGCCTCTTGATCCTACTATCTTCGTGGTGCCTTGTTGGAACTCTCACAGCCTTAGTTATATCTAGCATGCTTCACGTGGCGAGTAGGGGTTCATCATGATCATCTCGTTTGTAGCGTCTATGGTGTCTATGTTGTTCCCTACTTTCCCTTCTTCTATGTCATGATTCCCTAGAGTGCCCTTGTCCTCTATCTTAGTTGTCTCGTCTGTGACTTCCACTTTGTTTGCCCTTATCTTCACGATCTATTTCTCTATAGCTACGTCCATGCATGGAAGGAGAGGGTGAAGGAGACGATGAAGGTGAAGAAGAAGGAGAACCAAGATCATGACAGTGTCTACTACCTTCTCTTTGGTGGTCTCTCCCTTGATCACGATTGCGATCAGAATGCCCACCTTTGTCATGTGCCCTGGTTCCTTTTTCGGACTCTTTGTGTACATTAGTATCAACACTTGGGTTGTGAATAGTAGAATGAAGGTTCTGATACGCAACCCCTTGGCCAAAGTCAAGGGGAGGAACATCGTTATGTGGGCGACTGCTTGAGGCAGGTTCATCACCCTCAATTTCACTTAAAATGTGTGGGGCATCCTTAGACCATTTTCCCTTTAAGGACTTATGGTGTCTCTCCTGTTGCATATCCCTTTGATGTTGCACTTCGGTGAGATGATAGTCTCTTGAATCATAGTCCTGCGCAATGTACTCTACATGTAAGTGTTGCATGCCTATTCGTGTGAGAGCACGAAGAAGCATACTTGGGATTGAACAATCGGGAGGTAACACTATGTTACCTTCCAAGTCACGCCAACACAGCTGCTCATCTTGGTGGAGAATAAAGGTGAAGTTGGGTACATATTCATCGGAATGAACATATACCACATGAAATTGTTGAGGAACTAGCGGGTCAACGTCATGTGTAACTTGTCGCCGATTGCTTCTTTTGTTAGTCCTAGGTGGTGAAGTACTTTTGTGCAAAGAAGAAGACATTTTGTCTTGTTCAGTGTGCAATGTGTTATTATCTTTTTCTTAACCAACCCTAAGGGTTCGTTCCAATGATGTGAATGATTTCCTAAGTTCTACTTAGCGCACAAGCAACTAAGTCCCTAGCAACGACGCCAATGATGAGTGGCAAGGTACCCCTACGCTCAACCATACGAATATGAGCGTTTCACGTGCGATCTAGTCAAATTCCAAGGACTAAGTGCCTATGCACCCTTGTGGAACAATAATGGGTTGATTAATCGTTGTCTTCTCAAACTTACTTGTATGTCACAGTTGTATGGTTAAGTAAGCTTGAGGCATATGATTTTTATGGCTTTTATGTGTTTTATATCCTACGCTAATAAGGAGGGGAGAGAGAAATAACTAAGTAACTAATCTAATTTAACTATTCATTAACTAAGTTCTAGGTACTCCCAACACCAGTATCTGTTCCCACTTGCCGTACACATCCTGAACTAGTGCAATGCTGCTGGTGTTACCAAATGCTAATTGTTACTGGGTTACCAAGTGCTACACGCAAGCTCAAAGCGGTCATACTGAGTGTATTTAACTAAGAGAGTTAGAGGGGGAGAGAAATCATTAATTAACTAAGAAAGCATTAAACAATAATTAACACTTATTAATCTATTCTGTATGCTGCAAGGTTTATCATAAAGTTCATCTTTATTTCCGTACACAAAGTGTGCTCAGGTACATAATGCTCGAATAAAGATCTGTTCACTCTATGACTCCTACTACGGGCACGCAGAAATAATTCTAACTTTGAAGGGAGAAAATGGCAAGAGTTTGGCTAAGGGACTAACTTCTAACTGTGGAAACCAAGGGCACCGCCTCTTATTTATATATAAGGAGACAAGCAGCGATATCAGGTATTTGGTATCGCATGATCAATCTGATATCGCGGATGTTATATCGTGGACGCTATATCGTGGACACGATATCGCATACGTGATATCATGGTTCATCAGTTAGCAAATCTACACTATGTTAATTTAGCCATATTGATAGTAGGCAAACTAAGAACAAAATTAGAGTAGTAATTAGCTACCATGTACTCCATGTATGAGAAAGAATTTTTAGATAGAAAAGATGCACAATAAAAACTTTACATTGCAAACTCTAAGCTTTAGGTAGTTAAAGCAAGTTATAAAGGTTAGAAATATTTAGTAGCAAACCTAGCTAGAAGAAGAATAAACTATTAAGAGTCACAAAAAATGACTAAGGCTTTTGAAGTGGAATGAACATAATTTTTAGCAAGGTATGTCAAGACAAATCAAATATTTTCACAATTACCATGTTCTCGAGAAGTGTCAACACTAGAGAACATCACTAAGATGGTGTGGACTATGCATGATCCTTGGACTGAAGAAGAAAAGCTAAAATCAATGTTGAATAAATATCAATTTAAGCAGCTAGATGATAAAGGAGAGAAGCTAATAAAAGAGTCACAACCACAGGAGACTTAGCAAGATTACATTGAGCTTTAATTGTGTTTTGTTTTATTTTGTTTTTTACATAAAATTTTGTCATGTGTTAATCATGCTCTACATGATAATTTTGTAATCCCACTTGAGCAAGGTTGTGGCATTCATAGTAAATAGTTAGATATATATATATGTCATGTTATTGAGTCTGTGTAACCCCATAAGTTGTAATGACTTTATCCTCCTTTTGTTTGAACTCGGGAATAAGTTTTCAATTAGTTATGGGGGTAACCTTTAATGTTCTTAACTACGATATCATAGATGTGATATTGTAGCTCAATATACAATATCATAGATACAATGTAGTAGGCCATGGTCATGCTTATAAATATGAGCCCACCTCCATGTCAAATCATATATTCTTACCAATCCTAAGCAAAATTCCTATAGTTTATTTTTGTGAAATTTGAGTTAGTTGTGAATGCTCACAATGTGGTAAATTATAGTTGTATGGTATCTCTATTTGAGTAGATTGTTCCTGGACATAATCCATAAACGACAATAAATATTGAGATTGCCCTTCATCCTTGTAGCATTACACATAAAATAGATTTACAACTCAATATCATTTACTCTTACTTTGTCATTTACATTTCCCAAGTTATTTACTATTCCAATATTCATTAACATGGGTAGAATAAGTATGATTGGTTTTGAGCGTAAAGTACAATTATTTGGTAGCCCAGTAGTAGTAACTTTACTTGATTCACTCAGTGGTAAAGTTGCTTGGTAACCCTAGTAACAATTACATCAGCCCATAATGTGTACGATAAGCTAGTATCAAATACTTATCTCTAATAGGCTAGAATAGCATTATATTTTCATTATACTTAGCAATAAAATTCATAATCATTTTCACTATGTTTACTATTAGTACCCTTAGAGCCAAAACAACATCTACTAATCATATACCTCACTGAGAGTTAAACCATACACTTTGCATTTCGTTAAATACAAGTGAGAAGACAACAATTGTAAACTTATTATGAACTCAATAGTACACTTAGATTGTTCATCCATAAATTATGATCTAGTGGAAAGCAACTTGCAACCGTCTTAATAATGGCTTTGGCATAGTTTGGATCACTTTTGATGTTCTAGTCAAGTAGTCTTGCTTTTCAAAAAAGAAGATAGGATAAATCTTAATAATTACCGATTGATTGCAATCAATTTAGTTTTCACTAAGCTTTTGGGCACTATTTTGGAGACTAAAATTAGTTCATGGTAGTTATAAGCAAACTTTAGGAAGAATCGTTCTACTCTAGACCATATGATAACTTTGCATTATTGTGTAGAGAAAGCACAAAGGCCCAACCATACAAATTTTATTTTATTTTTGTTGATTTTTCTAATGCTTATGATTCTGCTGCTCGAGATAAACTTTAGAAGAGATTATATACTATTAACATTTCATAAGGTCTCCTTTCTGCTACTAAAAGAATCTATGAGACAGTTAACATTCTTATTGAATATAATCTTACTAGAGAAGGAACAATTATCAATAGCTTGGTTGTAGCTAAACAAGGCTATCCTTTTTCCCTACACTTTTTGGCATATTGATAGATGAATTTGAGGAATATATGCAAAATGCCTCTAATCATGTTATGTTAGTGAATGGATTATTTTTGAATATGCTTCTCTTTGTAGATGATGTGGCCTTGATTGCAAAATCAGCTACAAGATTAAATTATATGCTTCAAATTCTCCATAACTACGACAACCATTTTGGTATGAAAGTTAATATTAACAAGATTAAAATTCTAGTTTGTGGTACCAGAAATAGAAATTACAATTTGTTTTCTTGGAGAAAAAAGATTTGATATATGTGAATCTTATAAATATTTAGGAGTAGCATTTGCTAGTAATTATAGTTGGAATACCCTTATTGCTCAAAGGGTTTTTGATGGCACGCAAGCTCTATTTGCTTTAAGAAATAATTGCACTAGGAAACAAATATTGGCATGGGAGATCAATAGGAAACTTCAGCTTGTCCAACCTGTATTATTATATGCGTATGTTGCATGGGGACCATCTCTTTCCACACATTATTGGAAAAAATCAAAGCATGTTCAAAAATAGTTTTTTGTATTTGAATTTTAAGTGAAAATACAAACTTTTTATGATATCTAACTTTTAGAAGTAGATTTGCTTTATCTTGAAGTTGAAGCTCTTTGTCAAATATATTGCTTATACTTAGAAGTTAAGTCACATGGAGGAAGTCAATTATGCTAAGGAGATAATAAATGTTGCGTAGGAAAATGGATGGTTGTATCAAAGAAAATTATGGTTTCAGTCATGGAATATTGTAATATAGGATGTTCCTTTAAACAAAAGGTTTTTTTGGAAGATTATAAAAGAAAAGTCTCGACTAAAGTTTATTTGAACATGTTAGGGAAAAATTATTTTTATTTGCATTATGTTAGAGGAGGTTTGTTATCTAGTACTCAAAAGTATCTACTGTCTGTTATTCATTTAAGGAATCAAATTGCTAGAGCAAGAATGGGCTCTCATCTCTTTATTGAGATAGGTTGTTGGATTACTTTACCAAGAGAAAAGTGTATTTGTAGACTATGTAAACAAAGTATAAAAGATGAAGAACATATTTTTTTATTTTGCCTATCTTTTAGTTACATTCAAATGAATTATAGTATTAATTGTAATCTCTCAATTGTTTTCTTTCAAATTTACTCTATTTGCTTAGGGCATTACATTAATGATGTTTTCCACTTGCATAAAAAATATAGTAAGGCTTTGTAACCATCCAACAAATAAAAATTTCCAGTTTCAGTTTACAAATATTAACTCCAACAAATCCTTTGTGATTGCCACAAACAATAAAAATTTTCAATTTCAGTTTACAAATAGTAACAAATCCTTTGTGATTTACGGAAACAATAAAAATTTCGGGTTTCCAAATAGTGACTCACACAGGAGGATCCAACAATGGGGAGGGTGAGAAGAGGTCCACATCTACAAGACTAGGTCGATGGCAGATAACTCCTTGCGTTGAACGCGTTTCAGGGAAGACCATATTTTGCGGTTGAAGCGGGTGCCTCAACTCAGTGAAGAGGTTGCCAATTGGCAAGGGAATTATGATTAAAACCGTATTTTAAAACCGATGAGCACGGCAATTTGCGTACCGATATAGGCTTTTAGAGGAGCCTGGCAGACCAGCCTCGACCTTTTCCTGCGTTGAGAAGGGAAAACCAAAACCAAAACCAAAACCTAAAACTAAAACCCACACAAAAGCCCAAGCAAGAGCAAAAACAGCGACACCCACCCATCCCATCCGAAGGACTGCAATGCTTGCCTGGTCTTTCCTGGCCGTGACTCCTGTTTAAGTCTGGCCCTGCATCATCAACTTCATCCTCATCCTCATCCTGATCGAAGACAAGCAGTGGAGGAGTTCTGCATCTACAAAACTTGAAAAAGCTTCCAAGCATGGCGCAGGATACCAAAATCAGGATTGAAGAAGTTCAGTCGACATCCAAGAAGCAACGCATTGCAACTCATACACACATCAAAGGCCTCGGTCTCAAGGTTTGCTTTTGTCTGTCTGTCTGTCTGTCTGTATCTATCTGTTCATGCTTTGATGTTTTGTTTTTGTTGTTGATTTTATTTTATGTTTTGCTTCTCTGCTTTGCATTTGCTGGAGTTGGGGACATGTATTCAGACAAGCACTAGTTGTTGTTGTTAATGGCAGGAAGATGGAAGTGCGGCGCCCATGGGAGCGGGTTTCGTTGGGCAGGAGGAAGCGAGAGAAGCTGCAGGAATCATTGTTGACATGGTTCGCCAGAAAAAAATGGCAGGCCGGGCGCTTCTGCTTGCAGGGGCTCCTGGAACTGGCAAAACTGCTCTCGCCCTCGGTGTTGCCCAGGAGCTTGGTAGCAAGGCATGGCCTCACTTATTCCTCTTTTGTATTTGTTATAACTAGGGGTCCACTGTACATTGTCAACTGCTCTTTTTTTAAATTTAAATCAATATGCACCCGAAAGTATAATCATGTATATTTTAAAATATGAACTAAGCTTATAGATTGGATGGATTCCATTATCACTGGATAATTTGTTGTTTCTCCTCTTGTAACTCAAACTTATAGCTCTTGTTATTGCTTCTATATATGTGTGGGAGAATGTCAATGCATAAAGTTGCAATATTGTTGCTTCTTATCACTTATTACATAATCCTCTCTGCGATCATAAGCTCTTACCAATTCCAGATGAATAAATGGATTGAAGCACACGATGCATAGAAAATGTCCAAATAAATCCATCCAGGAGTTTTTATATTGTTGCCGAAAAAAAGAAAGAAAGTAAAACTGACATACACATTGAGCAAACACTAGAAATGAAACTTAAAATATGAAAGGGCTGAACCATTGCACATGCTTGGGACAATGGCTAGCATTTGGGCACATTATGTTAGCCTCAAGCTACAATTTGTGTGCATGTTTGACGTATCCTCTCATAACAAACTGCATGTTAGACTCTAATGTATCTTCAATACCCTGAACAATATTCCCATCCTGTAATCTTAGCATGAGAGTTATCTTTCCCCTTGCATTACAATGTATCAACTTCATGTGTTTTCTGAAACTGTAATTAAAGATGTAGTTTAATAACGTCTACATCTCTGTCATATCAATTAGTTTGTACAGAATGCATTGTAAATCATGAGTCTACTGTATGTGTCCAATATTCATGTTGTTTAAACACTTCTTTTATGGAATTACCTAAAACTAACAGTAGTAGCTCAAATAACTTAGTATTATTTGTTGTGTTTCCTTTTATGTTTTTAAAAGGATCTTGCATTTTAAATAATGATATGAAAAAAAAAAACAAAAGGGTTAGTTTGTAAAGTGATGTTTATGTGGGGATGTGTTTTATCCCACGTGTTAGGATTGGGATTTGGTCCTAATGTTTCCTTATAAATAGAAGGCTTGGGGTAGCCTTTATGTGTGTGTTTTTGATGTGGAAGCATTGTATTGAGGTTTTACCTTGGAGACGAGAGTCTGAGATCTAAGATCTATTAGAGTAACAAATTGAGTGCTTGGGAAGTGTCTTTAAAATTTGAGCAGAATAGAAGGCAGATCAGCATTGTTGTGGAGGTAGGGTAAAAAGGGCCTGAACCACTTTAATCTCTGTGTTCTTGTGCTATTTTCTTTCGCTGTTTTTATTCTGCCTTTACAGCAAACATTTGCTGGAGTTTACAGTGGTTTTTCACTGATTTACAGTGTCTATTTGATCTGCTACAGCCCTACATTTTCTGCCTTTAACGTTTTATTCAGATCTACAACGTTCTAATAATTTTTCCAGAGCTTCTCTAGTGTATTTTCAGATCTGATCTGCTGCTTGTTTTATTGAAACTATCGCTTTTGATTATAACAAACTTCATGTGTTTTCTGAAACTGTAATTAAAGCTGTAGTTTAATAACGTCTACATATCTGTTAGATCAATTAGTTTGTACAGAATGCATTCTAAATCATGAGTCTACTATATGTGTCCAATATTCATGTTGTTTAAACACTTCTTATATGGAATGACCTAAAACTAACAGTAGTAGCTCAAATAACTTATACAAAGTTCTACTCTAGATTTGCTATTAGCTTCTGAAGAAATTGCTTCCACAACATTCAAATAATACATGCTGTGCATCTTGTAACACATATAGTAGGCACAGTTGACATATTAAATCCTTGTGCTGTGCATTATTCCATCTTCTGGCTTCACCTTGAATATGATGTGATTCCATTCTTACTCTAGTAATTAGTGTTTGCATGGATAGGGGAATGACTGCATGTTTTATAAAATTGAAGCTTTGTTTGGTTTTGTGCTTCATTTTGCCATTTTTCATAACTTAAGCAAATTTTCAATCCTGTTTTAAAATCATTGTTGCATTTGGACTTTTGATACCCTATTATTGTAGCCACAGCCTTCCTTCATAATACCATGTAGTTGAGGTTTTTAGATGATCTCTCCTGAGATCTTATTGCTGTATTGATTGTTTAGATAGAATGTTAAAAATTTATACACTGCCTTAGCTTCCAATGGCAGGATATTTGCTTGTAACATATGTATTACCTTGTAACGTATTGTAACACATAAAACCGTTACTATTTTAACACTTCTAATTTCTTACAAGATTCATGATCAAGATGTGGACCCCAAGCTACACATCCATTGAGTGCTTTAGATTTCACAATTCTTTGAAATAAATCTCGTTGAACTTTCCAAGTCCAAATATTGTAACTGTACATCTGTTTTTCATTGTATATAAAGCCTTCTAGCCATTTGCAACATGTTGAGACACAATGCTCCTAATTATAAAAGTGCTTCCTTCTGCGTAATTGAAATGGTGGCATTACTTTGTGTCAAAATATTCCTACACTAAATCAGCGTAACTATATTATATGAAAGCTGTGTGATTTTTGGAGACTTTACTCATGTGTTTGACACTGAATAAATCCTGAAATTTTTGCAAATTTGTAAGATTTTGATGTTAATTGAATGGTTTTCCTACCATTCAGGTTCCTTTTTGTCCCATGGTAGGTTCAGAGGTATATTCATCTGAAGTTAAAAAGACTGAAGTTCTCATGGAAAACTTTCGAAGAGCAATAGGATTGCGTATCAAGGAGACCAAGGAAGTTTACGAGGGAGAGGTATGTCTGTTATGTGTTTTATTTTGCAAAATATCTTATCATTATCAGCCTTCAGGTGTTTTTTTTGGATGGATTTTCTTTAGACTTGTTCATTGATGATACGTATGGCAAACTAATGCTTAGAATACACTTTTATTGTCATGCAACTGATCTTCAGGTCACAGAGCTTTCACCAGAAGAGACTGAAAGTACCACTGGTGGCTATGGAAAAAGTATTAGCCACGTTATTATTGGGTTGAAGACTTTTAAAGGCACAAAGCAGCTAAAATTGGATCCAACTATTTATGACGCTCTAATAAAAGAAAAGGTTCAATTTCAAGTTTACTATTTTATTTAGGCAATTGATATAGTTGATAGCTGTTTGGTGTACCCTAACATTCATTTCAAAATCATTTATCGGAATTCAAGATTGAAGATGTAACTAAATATGTTGCAGGTCACTGTAGGTGATGTTATATACATTGAGGCCAATAGCGGTGCTGTTAAAAGGGTGGGAAGAAGTGATGCATTTGCTTCAGAATTTGATCTTGAGGCAGAAGAATATGTACCTTTACCAAAAGGGGAAGTTCACAAAAAGAAAGAGATAGTTCAGGTATGTTGTCTAATCCCTTTATCTGTAACTGTTTGCAGAAGTTTAATTTACCTGTTGATTTTTAGATTTAATGTTGGAGTAACCAAGATCATGTAAATGGGGATATTTCAGTTTTTGGGGGAAAGGCCACTGTTTTTTCGCTTTTTAGGTTAACAATATTTCTGTTGCTATCTAATTTAGATGTTTTAATTCAGTCAGTGCATAGATTGTATATTTTTTACAAGAAATTATTTCTAGGACTTCTGTTTTTATTGTTTGTAGTCATTTTTTTTCTCACATATCAATTCTAGCAAAAATGTAGATGCACATAGGGAGCTTGGGTGAAAATTTACCAATTTGGCAATTGAGAGATTTTTCTATAAAAAGTGTCAAACTACACACCAATTTAGATTTCCGATTTTTTAAAATTCTATTTAAAGATTCAGTTTGAAATTGCTTTTATGATATTCGTAGCTATTGTTTTATTTGTTTAGTAATTTAATTTTTTATTTTGTTTTTGATAGGATGTTACTTTACAAGACTTAGATGCAGCAAATGCCCGTCCTCAAGGAGGACAAGACATTCTCTCGCTTATGGGCCAGATGATGAAGCCTAGAAAAACAGAGATCACAGATAAATTACGCCAAGAGATTAATAAGGTTGATTTAGTTTTCATAGTTTGGCACTATTCTATATATAGTTTTCATCTGTTACAGTTAAAGCGTATTTGATGATTACAGGTTGTTAATCAGTACATAGAAGAAGGTGTTGCAGAGCTAGTGCCAGGCGTTCTTTTTATTGACGAGGTAGGATTTTGAGATTTGGCTTGTTGGGCACATTTGATATGAAAATAAAATAGACGTTGAGTTCATAACAAATGAAATTTAATATATTTGCAGGTACATATGCTTGACATGGAATGCTTTGCTTACCTCAATCGTGCTTTAGAAAGCTCAATATCTCCAATTGTGGTTTTGGCAACAAATAGAGGCATTTGCAACATTAGGTATGCCATTTCATTTGGTTTAGATGTCACTTAAAGGCATTTTAATCGACCACGATGGATTCTTTTTTAAAAATATTAAAGAAAGCAAATAGTTATATTTCCTGTGAATTTTTACTATGTTTTATTGAACTGTTTTCTCTGTGCAAACCAGAGGAACAGATATCAGTAGTCCACATGGGATACCAGTTGACTTGTTAGACCGTGTGTCAATTATTCGGACCCTTCCGTATTCTCCCTCAGAAATTGTTCAGGTAACAACAATTTTCTTTTATGATTTTACAAATATTTAAGCATATTAACCTGTTCTTTAATAGCTATTCAGTCTCTGTATAGATTTTGGCTATTCGTGCCCAAGTTGAGGGTCTGAAGCTGAATGAAGACAGTCTTGGATATTTAGGGGAACTTGGAGTTAAAACATCATTGAGGTAATGTATTGGTCATGTTTTGGATGTGCTGACCTTTATTGAACTGTCTTGGTTAGATCGTCAGTTTATAAGAAAATTCTTATTTTATTTTAAATACGTGTTCAACTTTTTTAGTAGAATTGTTAATTAGTACCTGCTGCACTCTGCATTGAATTT
Organism: Gnetum montanum; assembly: GCA_015680685.1. Lineage (NCBI taxonomy): Eukaryota > Viridiplantae > Streptophyta > Gnetopsida > Gnetales > Gnetaceae > Gnetum > Gnetum montanum. The sequence continues at coordinate 14,678 of MNCI01005835.1, forward strand.
AAATGCATATATGTCAAAACATATATCAGGTAAGCTAAGAAAAGAAATTAGTAAGCAACACATTAATCTAGAGTTCCAAATGTCATTGTTATTATAAGTATTTGATTGTTATTATAAGTATTTTGGAAACATCTTGAATTGTACAAATGCTCTGCCCAATGGATCTCTTGGGTCCATGAGGCAGTGCAATAATAAATTTCAGTTCTAGTTTCTTATACAATACCGTATGAGGCCATGAAATCCCAAGGCTTGCAGATTCATATTTTTTGAATCAAACTAAAAAATAAGGGAGTCTTTTCCTTTTCTTTTTAAATATTTGGTATTTTTTTGGCAGTTGGGATTTGGGGTTGGGCCCTTGTTGGTGGCAGGCCGGCGTGGGGTGACATTTTACATGTAAACTGCCAGATGGAAAGGAAAGGAAGAAAGAAACAAGTGAAGATCGACAAAAATCCAATTTTAAAAGAACTTGAATCTGAGGATGAAGGCAAACAAAAATTTACTCTACATATCTTTGAAAGGCTTTTTCAGAAGAAGGTCGAACATTTAATTACATATAAGAGATAAAATACAAATTGACCATTTCTTGCTGCATAAAAAAGACTCGGCCATTTGCAAAGATTGCAGGGCTATACCTGGAGAGAGCCTTACAACTTAGCATCAACCAATGGTAATGGATTTAGGTATACAGAGCTTCAAAGTAGTGTGAGAAAAGGAACTAAATTCTTAAAATAGGGGAATTTGAAGGAAGACATCACTTTACTCAAAGAGCGATTGCTTAAAAAAGTACATGGAATTGGAATTGTTTTACAAATTTTATTTGGGCTAAACAGACTGCTGTATATATAAAATTGAAAAGGATATTTTGGGTGAAGTACATTTCAAAGGAGATATGGTGGTAGAGTGATAAAGCATAACATGCTGTCCAAAAGAAGAAAAATGCTTTCGGGAATGACAGAAAGAGAAAAAACTATATACAAACTAGCAAGAATCAGAAACAAGAAATGTAAAGATTGTCAAGATTTTAGGCAATGCCCAACTTTGTCTTTGTTGTTTTCTCAAGCTTGCCAAAGTCAAGTAGTAGTTAGAATTTTTATGTTTTACAGTTTATCAAAGAAGACTAAAGAGCAAAGAAATGTAGAAGACAATAGCATAGAAAAGCAAAGTAGGAGGAAATATCCCAAAAGAGAAAGAGGGGATTAATAGAGTATTCATGAGGAGCATGCCAAACTTGGCAAAGTTCTCCCCCTTGTCAAGCTATAAATAGAGGCCAAGTACCTCTCTTGTAATACAGTGGAGCATATGCAATGAAGTGAGGACGTCTCTCCTTAAGTGTTTTTTCTTTCTTTCTTCCATGCTCCATCTTTTATCCTTTTGAGAGGGTATTCTAGTCCTCCATTCAAGCTCTATGAAGAACACCCATCTTTTGCATTCTTACAGCCATGCTTCTCCCATTTTTATGCTTTCCCATGGCAGGCCCCCTAGCTGATGAATTCTTCATAATTCTCTCACATAACTCTCATTCTCACAACCCAAAGATCTCAGAATTCTCACACTCAAACCCTCACCATTATGTCACAAGAATTTGTTCAAGATGAAGGAGCTAACGCATCCAAGAGATGCTATATTTTAGGTTTATGTTTTATGCATGTTATCGTTGAAGCTTTATTATGAATGATGTAGGAGCATGTGTTTGTTATAATGGTTATGCATGAATGTTGGCTTCAAAGCCACTTTAAAGTTGATGTTTATGCCATGCATGTTAATGCTTTTTCCTCCAATATGTTAGTTGAATATGTATGTATAAAGTTTCTCATAAAGAATATGAGAAGAGATTGGAGGTTTTTTGCATGTTTTTGGGGCTGTGTATGTTGTAGAAGAGTGGCAAACATGAATGGCCAATTTGCCCTCTCAAATTTCTTATGTTTCTTAAGCTCAATGTCAAGCCCAGGCCATGGTTATGCTTGTGGCCATATTGCTCCACATCTCTAAGCACTTCTCATGTTAAATTGAGCCCCAATTAGGTCATAGTTTTGTGTCAAAGCTTGAACATTTTGTATTTCATGCAAGCCCTCTTTTGTATATGTCAAAGGGAAAGTTTATTTTGATGTTGAAATGTATGGAAGTGGCCTCCTTATGACACTAGAAGAACCCTCTAATGTTCTAGCATATGTCTGAGCACTTTATGTGCACATGCATGTTCAATTGGTTGCCCAAATTTTGTGTCAAGCTACCCTTTCATTGAGAAGTTCATTTGCCTCCCTAAATCCATTTCAGGGAGCCCATATACATGTTTATTGCCTAAATCCTTGCTCATGTTACATAGATCTGAGCTCCATACATTATTTTCAAGCTGATTTCATCTTTGAATTCATCAAATTCTTCATAAATTTTCAGCTATGACTTTTCATTTGAGTTCTCAGTGAAACCACAACTAGACCACGACTCATGGTCTGAAAATGCCTCTGTTTCGGACCACAACACCCTCAGTACAACTCATGGGTATTACAACATGAGGCCACCACAATTTGTGGGCTTTACAAATTGACTGCAAAAGCAAAGGAGAGCAGAATGACATCTTTTTTTGGCCACCACAACCTGTGGTCAAGCTACCATGACCTTACTGCAACTCGTTGTATGTATTTTTGATGTTTTTAATTAAGCTATACTATGAAGCTTTGTGGGAGAGTTATAGAACAGTGTTTCAGATTTGAATCAACAATATCAAAAAAACTAATTTGGATTTATATTAGTGTGATATACTATAGAGGCTATTTTTCTGATGGGACAATTAATAAAGGAATTTAGAGAACATTGAAAAAATCTACATATGATCCTTGTTGACTTAGAAAAAGGATATGAAAGAGTTCCTAAAGGTATTATTTAGTGGGCCTTAACAAGGAAAAATATTTTTGATAAATATGTTAAAGTGATTTAAGACATGTATGATTGAGCTACTACTAAATTGGAACATCTTGCTGAATTACCTATGATTGTCTAGTCATAGGAGGTCTACACCAAGGGTCTGCACTTAGCCCTTACTTGTTTGCTATTATTATGGGGTGTTGGAACCCCAAAATAATTGAAACATAGGTACACTCCAAGATATATACAGGCCACATAAAACTTTATAACTCAGCATTGCCCATCAGAATTGAACCCATGACATAGAATTTCCAAATGAAGAGTCTTACCACTAGGCTAACACCTCATTGTTTGTTTGCTATTATTATGGGATGAATTAACCAAGGGAATATAGGCTGAAATCCTTTGGTGTATGCTGCACATGAAATGGAAGTAGCAATTCAAGGGCATAAGGTCCCTTGTTGTAAATAGTTTTACTACCTAGGACCAATGCTTCATTGAGATGGTGAAATTGATAAGGATTTAAGAAATAGGATTGAGGCAAGATGATCATAATAGAGATTGGCATTTAGTATTTTGTGTGATAAAAGAATCCCAGTAAAACTAAAGGGAAAATTCTATAGGACAGCAATCAGACGTGCTATTTTATATAGTACCAAATGTTGAGCTGTAAAAAGAGTCATAAATAACAAATCTGTGTGGCTGAAATGCAAATGTTTAGATAAATATGAAATATTATAAGAGATAATTTGCACAGTACAGATATTATAGGAAGATTTTGGAATAGCATCTATTGCAGATAAGCTATCGAAATGATGTCTTAGATGGTTTGGTCATGTCCAAAGGAGATCAAATCATGAGCCTATCAAGGAGATCAAATCATGAGCCTATCAAAGAAGGTTGCCGTATTACAATTTTATAAAAGCCACCACCAGAAGGTTGCCGTATTACAATTTTATAAAAGCCACCACCAGAGGGAAGATAAAAAATATGAGGAAAAAAGCCCATTGAAGATGATATGAAGAAATTGTAGATAGATAAGGATTTAGTTTTTAATAGACGCCAATGGGGAGAGAGAACTCATGTAGGTGATCCTATTTTGTTGGGATAAGGATAGCATGATGATTGTATCTCTGAAAAGCTGTGCCTCCCAAGCAAGCATTCTCAAAGAAATTTCCATATTCTGAATATTTTGAAAATGTGAATGGATTCTGGGAACAGCAAGAACTCGGTGGTAACGAATTTTGTGAGGCATATTTTGTAAAAGGGGTAATCATAGGTTAAAAAAACTCTAACCTGATGTTCGGGCATAGAAATAATCAATTGCCCATGTTACGATCAATCACATATTGATATCCCTAACTTGATGTCATTGGGGTGATACAATCATGTAGTCATATACTTAAAATAATAAAATCAAAGATCATTTGAATAGTACTTTTGGAAGAATCCATACCTTCATATTGAATAAGCAATTTCAAAACTATAACATTTTTTTTGGATTTGCTGAATTTTGTTCGAAGATTAAATTTGTTTACATTGAAGATTTGGTTTGTTGGTAGCTTTATGCAGCCATTTCTGTAATTTTTCGAGTTTCAAGATTTAAATTAAAACTATTCACATTATGGTAAAGGGATAAATATTAAACTAACTGTCTTCTTTGTAAGAAATCATTTCAAAAAGATAAGTTATGACAGCTCCTTGACCAGCTTCCTTGTCTAAAGTTACCAATTTGAGACTTCATGCGCATCCCATACATTTCGTGTATGCTTTTCTTTCAGTTTTCATGGAGCAGTAATTTTTAATCTAGAAGATTCCATAATCGCTTCACGGCTGTGTTTTTGCACATAGTAAGACACAAACATTCTACCAGATAAATCTTGATCTTGTTATCACCGCGTAGAATATTGAAGGTATATTGAAGTTTATTGTTATTGTTTAAAAAAATTTCATTGTTTTGAATGAAACATTTCTGTTTTCTGTATAGTTCCCTTCTACCGTAAATGTTCACCCTCTTTACAAAATTTACGATTTGTTTTGTAATAATTGCAGGCACGCAGTGCAACTCTTAACACCTGCAAGTGTTATAGCTCATACAGATGGTCGCGATCATATCAGTAATGTAATGTTTATCATCATCGGAGGCAATATGCGTAATGTCTTTTGCTGTCTTTCTTGTCCCTATTTAGAGGCTTATCATAATAAACATTTGCACTCTGTTTCAGGAGGATTTAGAAGAAGTTAGCACTCTGTTTTTGGATGCGAAGTCGTCAGTGAGGCTTTTGCAAGAGCAACATGAGGGATATGTTCCTTAATATCAAGGCTTCTGTATTTATGTGTGGATCCAAAATCATTGTCAGGGCTTCTGTACTGAAGATGTGTATGCAGAGAGTGTTCTAGAGCCCCATGGATTAGACGGGGTTTACTTTTTTTAACATTCGGAGGCGATGCCTATGTTAAACGATTAAGCATGATTATTTTGAAGGTTCCAATTTATGTGATCCGATGATTTTTTGCATGTACATTACAGTCGACGAAGGCGAAGTAAGATGTCTTCCTAATGCGCGTAGATCTTTCTTCGTTTTTATGCATAAAAAACGGTCAGACTAGCACTAATAATTAATGCACAAGTTACACGAAGATTATTTAATTGGGGTTCCTAAGGTTTTTCTCAGAACTAAAACTTTAACCATATGTATTTTTAAACTTGGGTTATACAGCGAACATTAAACTTTGGAGAACTTTAGCAGATAATGATGTTTTAAAACGAGACTAATAATTTAATAAATTTAAAGAAAATGGAAATTTAAAATTAAAGTAAGCTGAAGGCGGTGTTCATAAAATTTAAGTTCATGAAGTTGTGGATGTATCTGCTTTTTAAAGCTTTGTGGATCTCAAGGGTGTTAGTGGATTTTATTTTTTCAGAATTATTATTTGTCTATGGGAATTTTAAATTCCTCTCACCTTCTATTATTACTAAAATTTTTGCTTCTTATATTGATGTAGAAATTTTTGTTGATTATCGTAATGTAGATTTACTCTTTTGCAAACAAGAATTTGTGATGCCTTATTATAGTGATGTTGATGTTGATGCACATTAGAAGCTTGATTTTGTTTTTCTTAATGATGTGCATTAGTCATTGGTTGTTGATTTTATATCATGATATGTGTTCATTCAATTTGGTGGGACAAGGCTAGGATGATGATGATGATAATGTGTTCATTTAAATTTTTGATTGTATGCTTTGTAATCAAAGTTTTGTTTTGCACTTAAATAATGTGATGATGCTAGGTATTATTGTCCTTTTAATTCTACTTGTTGAGTTAGGTGATGCTTTGATGGTGTAGCGTGCTTTAGATACATTCATACATAAGCATACAATGTTGGTCATTTGTAAATGGACACTAGACTTTGATACCCAATTTGAAAAATATTCTAAAAGTTTATGTTTTGTCCAGCTATTTAATCTTCCATTGATTTTTTGGTGTGTTGAGCAACAAGTTGTTCATCTTTATGTATATGGAAATTATTTCCACACCATAGGTACACATTTGAAATAACTGTAATATCCTATACCCTAAGATGTATAGTTCAATTAGAGCTTTGTAACTTAGTGTTGCTTTACTAAAATCTAACCCATGACTTTGAGCTTTCAAATCAAGAGTTTTAGCACTAGATTGATATCAATTTTCATATATGTACTCAAACTTGAAATAGTAAAAGGATTTGATGTAGCAATAGAAAGCTTTGGTGAATTATCAACTTTTGTAGGAGAAAGGTACAATAGTATATGCTAGCACATGTTGTCCATCATGATGGATCTTATGTCTTGACTTTTTGGCATTTGCTACAACCCTATGTCTAGAGAAGATTTAATCTTTAGATAGGTATAATCTTTTTATATAAGGAAAAATTTTCCTTATGTATTATCTATTTGTAGTAATCAATACTTCTTGTGGTAAAAGTATTCACAAAAGCTTTTCTCTTCTTTGGTTTCTTTATAGTCATTGACATTAGCTTGATTTTTTATTTGTTTAGCTTCACATGGTTTTCTTTCATCCTCAATTTTAACACATTTTTTCTTCTCTTTAGCATCTTTGATGAGGACATCAATGCACCTTCTTGATATAATTATCATGCTTAGTGTGTTCTATGAGTCTTAGGAAGTGTGTATTTGTGTTCTAGAGTCTTTTGAATGTGTTTTAGCTTCTTTTTGGGTTTAGGCAAATAACTATGGGCTATTATTAATTGCAATCAATGGCAGTTTGTCGTAAATTCAAGAAGTGTAAGTTTTGAGTTTGAACAACGAGTTGCAAGTCAATTTGAGTTATGGGGTTGTAGTGGTGAAATTATAAGTTGCAGTCAATTGCAATTTGTTGAGAAATAAAGAAGGAAAATATTTAGGTTTTACTAGTGCAAGCAAGTTAGAAGTCGTACTTTAGTTGTAGTTTAGGATTGTGAGGGGCTTGTTGATGAGCGGCAGGTATCCCCTACACCCAACCATACGAATCACAAGCGTTTATGCACAATCTAGTCAAATTTTGTGGATGAGACTAGTTATGGCATCTAGATCATTAAACATTGATTGCAGGATGCTATCTTCCCACTTGGACTAGTGGTAGCTTTGTCACATATGGTTTAGTCCAAAGTAAGGCATATGATAATTGATGTTAGGCCCTGATTACTCCTAGTGATAAACATAACTGGGAATGAAATTTAGTCCTAAGTCTAAGTAATGACGGTAATATAAATCTACTCTAGCCTAGAGTGATGAGCATTTGGTCTTATTGTACATGCCTCGGGCTCATGTAACTGTTACTGGGTTACCAAGTGTTATGTTACTAGGCGAACCAATTAATAACACTACTAGGATTACCAAACAATTACACTTAAGCACTCAAAACCAGTCGTACTCATTCCACTTTACTAATGAACAAGTAAAGTAAAATACTTGGAAATTTAAATGATTAAACTAAGAAAATAGTAAAAACTATGTTAAGTAAAATAGTAAAACTAAGTGGATGCTACAATGATGGAAAGCAATCTTGATTTTCATTTTCGAACATGGACTGTGCCCAAGTACACTTCACTTGAATAAAGATTCCATATAACTGCTCAACACCACACTGCGAGCATTCAGTTTATCGCTAAAGCTACGAAAACAAATTGCAAGAGTCTACCTAAGGATGGAATGAAAAGTTATTTAGATTCTGCCCCAAGTGTTGTATTTATAGGCAAGCAGGCATCCTGCGATATTGGATATCCGATGGTGTAGCATGTACTTCAATATTAGGGATTTGATATCAAATGTTTGATAGTAGGGATTTGATATCTTAACCTACGAAAAGCATGATTTATCATACCCGCACAACTGAATGAAAACTTTTCCTTAAGTAAACAAAAGGAGGAACAAATTTTTTACAAAATATTAGGAAGGTGTGGGATTATTGATTGACTCTAACTACTAATTGACTCTAAGTGGCACAGTGGTGTGTACAAAAAATGACACAGTTACATAACAAAACAAAAACAAAATTTAAGGTGGCTCGATGTAGTTTGTATTTTAGGCAGTGGTGGCTCTTCCATCAGCTTCTTCCCTTTGTTGTTAGGCTTCTAGAATTGATATCTGTTCAGGAGTGTCTAAAGTTTTTCTCTTCTGTCCTTGTCTTCTTTTTCATCTTCTCCCTCTACTAAGTATGGCATAGAGACTCTCTCAGTTTTAACTATTGCATTAGAATGTTGATTTTGCTGAAATTCGTACATTTCTCCTAAGTAGCATTCTTCGTTGTTGGTTAGTGTAGGCCATAAAAGAGATGCTTAAAGTTGCATCTTTACAATGTCCTTGCTGTGAAGGTCCTCCTTCTGGTGGTCTGTTTGGGACCATCTACAATCAACAAGTGTTGAAATTATTAGCATGTTTTTATCAATTGTTTGTACTTTTCTACCTTGCTCATACCCTTGGTTAGATCAAGTTCCTATCATATTATGATTGTAGAGTTAGATAAATTTGCAAAAAAGGAACCCCTTAAATGTTATATCTTTTAGTTACTTATGACCTTCTTTTATTTTCCTTGCTTATTATGACCTAAAATAGTTGATATGATCTATTAGGAGTGTTATTTGAATCTTCCTGGCCTTAGTTTGATTAATTAACTTTAAGGTTCTTATTATCTCCTTGTACTTACCCTTTATAATATCTTTTGGGCATTAGGAATTTGTGGCTCAAATTTTCAAATTTTTGCTTATATTGCACAATGCACCTTCCCACGATTAAGGTGAGCGCTCTGGGAGCAACATGATTTAAGAATTTTGGAAATCAAAGCTACAAGGATGAAGTTATGGCCTTTGGAAGCTAGTGTGCAAGAGGGTTGAGGAAAAACTACAAAAAATTCTCTTGCTACAAATGAGAGAAATGAAAAATTTCACTAACTCCCACATGTATATATACTATTTTATATGCATGACATTGTAGATACGACATTGTAGGTGCCTACAAGATTGTAGCGACAATGTCATCGTTAAAAATTTCAAATTTTTCATTGATTTTTAAAGGGAAAAAATGAGTCAAATGGAATGTCTGGAAGATGTGAAGCTAGTTTAGAGGGTCTTGGCTATTAATAATGCACAGTTTTCAAAAATTTGGCATTCAAAGTTCATGAAGAAGGAATCTCAGGCAACAAAGTTTATGGTATGGATAAGAAATGGATAATGAATTTTCGATATACAAAAAGATTATTAGATGATATGGGAAGTTTATTAGATGTTTTGGAAGGCACAAGATGATGTGGACTTGCTTGGCAAGTATGAAATATAAAAGCTATACAAGTGGGCCCTCCCCAAAGCAGGCTTTAGTCCTTAGTGCCCTTGTATAGCCATGCCTAAAGTGTCCTTAGGCACTCAAGGAGTTGAATGTAAGACATACTTGTCTAGCAAAACACACATGTTAGTATTGCTAGATTGGGAAAATAACGCTACATTATACAAAACAAGAAGTTATGATTAAATATACAGTGAGGTGAGATGGACTATAGAAAATATTGTAGAACTTGGGACATGAGGTGTCTTACCATAGGCATAATGAATTTTTGTGTTTTATTAGTGGTTAAAGTAATCATCAGCCTTTCTGTCCAAGATTCAAACCAAGTCCAGACCACATTCCAGTGACATTGCATTATTTCATCTCTAAGAGTTACAACTGTAAGACTATCACTATTGTAAGGAGTATCATCACTTGGCATATTGTCCAAGGAAGGAGTTTATTTATTGTGCTTATTATTATTATTTTTAGATTCCTGAGAAGTCACCTACCTTTAGGCATGGGTAACATGTCTTTCCAATGGGACCCCCAAAAATTTATTTTGTGCATGAATTTTATTTTTTAACAATGTCAACCTTACCAAAGGGCTACCTTCAGGCATGGGTAACATGTCTTTCTAGTGACATGGTAAGTCAACACTTATTGTACTCTTACTTCCATTTTTCATTAGATCTACAAGGATATAATACTTCTTTAGCAACAGGATAGAACTCATAGCAGCAATATGAGAAAATCCTCAAATCCCCTTGACGTCATACCCTTTACATTCCTAGTTGGTTCTTCAATTTTTTGTCTAGGCATAATGATCACAAGTTTATTCTTAGTTTGATGATGGAAAGAATATCATTATGGTCATGGTAAGGACCTCTTAGTATTGGAATGGATGGATGGGTGATGTGGTCTCACTGTACAAATAATCAATCCCTTATGATTTGATAACATAGAGAAATCTTCACCTTATTGGGGCTACATCTTACTTTATTCAATGTGTTTTATTCAAAATTGATAGAAATATGTAGAAGTAGCATGTAAACAAAGTATAAAAATTGTAAAAGATGTTAAGAATGAAACTGATTAAAAAGAATGATAATGACTAAAAAGAAGTAGAAAATATCAAAAAATTACAAATGGCTTAAGAAATGGAAAAACTATAAAAGAATGAAAAGATATTAAAGAATGTAGAAATTGGTAAGAAATTTGAAAAGGCATAACAAAAAATTAGAAATCAAAAAGAAATTGTAAAAAAAAAGGCTAAAAAATGCTTATTAATTCCTTTATCATGATAGGTATCTCCCCCATGACTGAACCCATGGGTGAGTGTGCAAAAAATGGACCCTAGTTCCCCTGGATCATACACTTGAGGTTTCTCACTTACCATCCTTAGTGACTTAGTCGTTTGGTTATTGTCCTAGGTAATTGTATTTGCATCATTTAAGTCCTTATTTCCTCTATCTAATGGTGTATGATTATGATTTAATATTTTCATTTGTAAGTTCTCAGTTGGGGTCATTTTCTTAGAAGAGGAGTTAGGAAGTGGTTTAGATGTTTTCATGAATGTTTTAGACAATTCTTAGTTCTCAATTTTTGGCCATTGGGTGCTTTTGGTTTAGTGGCCCATGCTTTTGTTTGTCCACATACTTGTTTTTCACATCTGTTGTGGGTTGGTATAGGGATTATGTTAATATTTTGAACTTTCAGCCCACAACTACACCCCTTATAATTATTGGTGATGCATGAAATTGCCTATCTCTTCACAGTGATAGGTTAATTTGTTATGTTTTGCATGGAAGTGGTAATGGGTGTTGGCTCTTGTGTAGGATTGGGAGACATTATTTTGGTGAGGAAGGATGTTGTGTCTGGTTGGCCTTGTGCTGGTTTTGATGAGCTAGTAGGTCTATGAGTTTTGTGCTCATGTGTGGAAACTATCCTAAAGAAAGGACATTTTTGAGACTGTGGTTAAGATCTACTAGCATTATCATTTTTGTGTATGTTTGTAGGACAAGTGACATTTTTCCGTTGATGGTGTGATGCCAATTCTTCTTGTGTTGGTGGTGGTGACATATGGTGGAGGGTAGTGTAAGAATATTGAGGATGTGACAGATGATAAGAGGTGTGAGATGGTGATCCCATAGGAGATGCTACGGGTTGATGATATTCAAGAGAGTGATAGTAGTGATTTGAGGTAGAGGAAGTAGAATCATTTGGAGAAATAGGTTGTTGAATATAGTAGTCATATGGGTCTGGTTGGCAATAAGGGTATTGTTGGTTTGTTAATGGCACAACTATGGGTTTTGCCACTGTGGTTGATAGTAGTGTTGAGGCAAATAAGAAATCCCACTAGAATAGTACAGTTGGTTGTAGAACTGTCTATAATTATCTTGTGAGTAAGGTAATTTCCCAAGCATTTGCTTTTGTACAAACTTGAGATTCAAAGCAAAAGCCCCAAACTCTTGTTTCCTACTTGTTTGTTCTTTTTCCTCTTCTTGTTTTGATCACTTGATCCTTTTTACATTATCCTCTTCTCTATGATTTTCACGCAAGTCGTCACTTGATCATTTATCAACTCCCACATCTTATTTATCCTTGCTTCAAGTTTAGCGATAGACTTTTGTATTGGCAAGGTTTGTGGTGAAATCACCTCATCAAGAGTTACTTCTTTTTCCTTATCATAGATATGGATGCCCTTCTTTTAAGAGTTGGATCCTAGTTATATTCCTCTACATTTTCTCATTTACATAACTCTCTTTCTTCTTTTGCTACTTGGTCAGCTAGCCTTTGTATCTGATGGGCTTTCAATTCGAATAATTGACCTTGGGCATAAATCCCAAGGGTCTTTCTTGTTTGGTTACTAAGTCCATTTATGATGTGAAAAAGCTACTCTTTTTGAGAAAAATCATGGCCTAGACATCTATGTAGTAGTGAATAGTATCTATCCAAGGCCACATCCAAGGATTCATGTTTTTCTTACCTCCATCCTTGGATTTGTTTTCTTAGTTTGGACAATATCACATAGGTTTTCTCGTTGAAGAGTTTTAGCATTATGGACCATTGATGGATTGAATTTGGTTCCAATGATCTATACCAACTTTCAACTTCGTCAATTAGTGTCCTAGGAAAGAGCTCAAGCCTTTGCCACTTACTCTTGATATTCTACAAAGCACAAGCATCATGGAAGGCTTGTAAGTGATGTTATGGATCAGATTTATAACCTCCCACAAATTTAGAGATGTTATTCATATTAAGCCTTTTGATGCAACTTTTCCTATGGTGCTTATGAGGTATTCTAACTACTTCCATTGTCTACATCATGCTCTTAGTAGCCAACAAAGGTTCATCATCATCAGACATGTTGTGGTAATGATTTCTATTTCTATTTTTCTGATTATGATGATCTCATCTATTTCTATTTTTATCTTCATCTTGACCCCTTAGTATATCTCTATTTTTGTATCTATGTTCATCTTTGTCAGAACTAGACATGGAAGAGGAAGAGGAAGATGGTGAACTAGGAGAATTGCCATGGCTCATATATTTTTCCCTTTGGTCCCTGGATGTATCTCTTCTAGGTTTGGAGGAGGTCCTAGCTCTTAAGGCCCTCCTTGTTCTAGGATTTACTTCATATCCTCTAGGATTGTTTGCATTAGTTGAATGTAGTCTTTGAGTGTATTAAGGGTCTAAATGAGCATACGAAACCCTTGCTTATGGTTGTTCACTTCAATTTTCTTCAATATATATCCTATTATTTCTCCTACTAGTGTTTTTATCGTATGATGCATTATTGAACCTATGTGAAGAAGACATGGTTTTGTTTGAAAATGTGTGTGACTTAAAATAGTAATAGTTTCTAAGAGATAGATTGTTAATACCTTTATAAAGATCATGTACAATATAACTAATCTAGATAACTAGCACCATCCCTGGCAATGGTGCCAATGATGAGCGATAGGTATCCCCTACATTCAACTATATGAATCATAAGTGTTCACGTGGAATCTAGTTGAATTCCATGGATGGGACTAGTTGTGGCATCTATATCATTAAGCATTGATTGCAAGACACTGTCTTCCCGCTTGGACTAGTGTTAGCTTTGTCATGTATGGTTTAATCCAAAGTGAGGCATATGATAATTGATGTTGTTAGGCCTTGATTACTCCTAGTAATAAACATAAGTGGGAATGAAATTTAGTCCTAAGTCTAAGTAATGACGGTAATGTAAATCTACTCTAGCCTAGAGCAATGAGCATCTAGTCCTGGCTTATTATACATGCCTTGGGCTCCTATAACTGTTATTGGGTTACCAAGCATTATGCTGCTAGGCGAACCAAGCAATAACACTACTAGGATTACCAAATGATTACACTTGAACGCTTGAAACCGGTTGTACTCATTTCTCTTTACTAATGAACAAGTAAAGTAAAATACTTGGAAATATAAATGATTAAATGAAGAAAATAGTAAAAACTATGCTAAGTAAAACAGTAAAACTAAATGGATGTTGTAATGATGAAAAACAATCTCAATCTTTATTTTTGAACATGAACTGTGCCCAAGTACACTTCACTCGAATATAGATTCCGTACAATCGCTTAACACCATACTACGAGCATTCACTCTATCACTAAAGCTATGAAAACAAACTGCAAGAGTCTACCTAAGGATGGAGTGGAAAGTTATTTGGATCATGTTCCCAAGTGCTGTATTTATAGTTAGGCAAGCATCCTGCAATATCAGATATCCGATGACGTAGCATGTGCTCGAATATTAGGAATCTGATATCTTAGCCTACGAAAAACATGATTTATCACCTGTGATCTATAGTCACTCACAATTTGATAAAAAGTAAGTTTTCAAAAAAGGTGGAAAGACCAATGGTCAGTGAATGTTAAGGGTCATTCCTATGATTATAAAAGATTAAATATGGCTTAAGAAAGATTACTAAATGCTATTTGTGCCTTCTAAGCTTGAGATAGTGAGTGTGGGGTCTTCTTGAGTATTGTGTAAGACTGATCATCCTCTTGATGGTCCTCCTTGTATTGTGAGAGTTGAGTGAGGGTTTGATTTGTTGATTGTTTGTCATTGGAAATATTTCACTTCCATTTGTGCATTGTATTTCTTTCCTTTTGAGAAAGAATAAAGTTCTTTATTTTTTTATCTTGTTCAATTTTGGTTTGATTTTTGATCTTTGACTCTTGAGTGAGCTTGGATTGTGAAATCCAAAGGAGCTCCTCACTATCTTGGTATCAAAGCAATTATGATAGAGTGGGCAATGGGAATTGATAAGTTTTATTATATAATGATTATATCAATTTTTGTCTCTTTGACAATGAAATTGATTTGTTTTCTATTGATTCAAGTTTATTTAGTAGTAAGCAACAATAGGTAAAAATATTAAGAAAAATAAAAGGAATAGTAAGGAAATGACCCAACAAAATAAAAGGGCACTATGACAATTAATACACCTTAGTAGAAATGCTAGGAAACTCATCTAGCCTTTGCCTAAGCTCCACACCACTCTATTAGCCCATTGCTTAGCCTAATGTTTAGTTAGCCACTATTAGTTGTAGGTGTAGCCCTGTAGAAGCACTCTTCTATCTGTTGGTGATTGTTTGGTGCTAGACCGCTAGTGTGGGGTTCACTTCCAAGTCTTGCGACCTTGGAAAGTCATGGGATCGAAGGTGTTCTTCAAACAAGATTTAGGTGCTTGCTAGTCTCTAGCAACACCAAGGCCCAGATACCTCCAAATAGACTCAGTGGTTATGTAATGAACTAAACATTAGTATGTGTTTGCTATTATGAATGTTGAAATGGTTGGGTTGTGTGTGAAATTGTAATTGGCTATCATAAAAAAGATCCAACTATCTTTGTCAAATACTATGAGTTGTTGGAGATTCCTATCTTGTTCGATCACTTAGTCTATATGGTCCCTATAGTATGATACTTGTAACAAATAAAGTTTTGTAAAACTTTTTGACCACAATTCTACCAATCTACTCCTAGTTTCTCCCAAAAAGAAAGTTCTACAAGAAAACTAGAAATAGAGCAGAATTTAATGGACTTAGAAAGAGAAAAAAGAAGAAGAATTGTGTGAAATCTTAAATATTTAAGCAAGATAAATTGACATGAGGAAACACTTTACAATAAAGCTATTTCTAATTCAATAACTATGAATTATCCAAACTTTCTGAGCTCAACAAACAATTTCATGAAGACAATCTTATTATACTACCAAAAATCGTTGCATAAATGACAAAGTACGAGTCTCTATTTTGGCTAGTTAATAGTTGTCAAAGATTACATTCAACAAAGTTGTCAAAAAAAAAATTGACAATTTCTAAATTGAAATGCCAAGGCAATACATTTTAAAAATAAAGAAGCTATTTTATTCATTTCAAAATTCCAAAGATTTTCCTAGATTCTCTATGCTCAAAACAGGCAATTTCATTAAGACATTATTATTAAATTGCTCTTGAGGCTTTTCAACAACATAAGCTCTTCTATGGCAAATCTTAATAAAAGTCTAATATTGCGCAAAAATAGAGCTATGAAAGCAACCTAAGAAAAATCCCAAAGCTAAATGCCAAGAACGATACTATCTAAATCATTAGCTAAGCAACTAAAACAAAATGGGAAAGAATGAACTCACAAGATTATAACAACAAAGTTGAATTGATGTGTTTAGCAAGCTATGCTTTTACAATCTTACTTCACCCAATCTTTTCCCCCTTTTTTTTACTCTACCTTTGAAGCCCTTTTATAGTGGCTTTGTGTAGTTACAATAATCATAAAAAGTTAAGGGTATTACAAATATCCAGGGGATTAATTTAGCAAATATCACAGGAAGTTATAAAAATAAGGGAAAAACATACCATTGTTGGCAAGTGTCTCATTCCAAATATCAAGGAGAGATAGTTATCTATAGAAAATTTCAATTTCCCAAAAATTAAATTTACTAAGTATTTGTAAATCCTTTCTTTCTCAAACCTTAAACCTACCTTTCTTTTTACGCTTCTTTTTACATTTGAAAGTTTGGTGCATGTAATTTAATCTTTCACAATATTCATCAGGAAAACCCTGTATATACATCGTTATACATCATGTTTGATGTATCATCATTTTTTTGTAAGGTTCATAGGTCCTGTGTCCACTGTATCACGAATCACGTTGCCTCCAATCTTAGTCAATAAGTGGTTCCACCATTTGCCTTCATTCCATCGTCATCTCTGCCCTGCAACCACAGATGCCATGAAAACCTCTGCCAATGGATTCTCAGAACCGTGCCTCCATCTTTAATGGCAGATTTCACGCTTAAGTGCCTGTCGGCAACGATGTAAAAAGAGGTACATAATTGCTGTTTGCCCCTGCCGTCGGGGAATATGCCGTCTATACACCTTCACCACCTTGGTGGCCGTCTTCCCGCTGTGCCTTGTGGTCTGTTTTCATTGCCACAACTAGCCCTGTGTTCCATATCTGTCTTTGGTTCATCGTGAAGTATTTTCATGTTGCTTCTTGGATGCAAATTTTGAAAAGGTTTCTCGTCCGCGTGGCCTTTAACATTATCATGGTAGCAACGGCTTTCAATCCCTTACTGCCGTTTGATTGCCGTTAACGATAATATGTTCTGCATAATTTCCTAGTGACTCAAACAGGAATTTATTTTTATTTGATGCCCTAAGGCGATGCTTGTCCTAGAATTTTTTTTTTCAATTTCTTTGTGATTTCTTATTGATACAATTTCATCCGTTTTCAGTTCATGAATTGACTGTTAACACAGAACCTTATGTTTTTAAAACTTTTTCTCTTCTGAGTTGTACGATTTGTGCACAGTTTTGGCCAAGTACCAAGCCTTTGAACATTTTATGGTTATTTGTTTTATTTTCTTATGGTTGGATTGATTTTTTTAGAACTGTTATTATCATTTCAGCAATCTTGCTAACTGTAGTAGTAATTTGTTATTTATAAGCTACTTGGAACAGAAGAATTTCCAACCTTATCTTTGTTGCTTAAAGGCAGAAACATTCTTGAACTGTTAAAATATCAAACACGTAATGGTTTTGTGCAGAGCCATCTTGTATAGGGAATAAAATACCTTGTGCATTTCCGGTACAAACATGAATTCCAAGAAAAATACCAATTTGCAACCTATGGCTTGCCACTAAACTTTCATAACCTCTATAATCTAAACTTTTGCTTTTTTCTACCTTGGCATTATAAATACTTAAGCCAGAAGTGTAACCTTGAAGGTACTCTCCATTCATTTTTCCCTCAATAGTGGTCATGATTTAATCATGCCTTATCTTATTGCCCTCAAGTAAATAATCTAACTCTTTGTATACTAGCTTTTTTCTTCCAATCACCTTTAGAAACTACATTGGGCAATTTAGTCTTGATCATGATATTTTAAATAAAACACTACTTCATTAAATGGTGTAAATGTGACAACACTATCTAACTAGGTATCCAGATAGGATGGGCTGGGTCCACGATCTTAGGTCAAGATTAGGATAGTCACATGAAAACGATTCAAAAGAACAAGTAAACCTTATCATAGGCAAATTTGGAAATCATTTTTTATCATTTAGGGTTTGATAAGGATTGCTTAGTTTGTTTGTAACACCATTATAGGACTTCTTGAGGATTTAATGACCAAGTCCTCAACAATAGCATAGGCAAAGGTAAAGATGGGTTTCAATTATGAAAAAATCATTGATAATTTTGTCCTTATAATTTGCCTTTTTCTATCTTTACAGACTTCCAAGATTGAGCAGTTGAAAATCACCCAATACCACCCAAAGGTAGAATTTATGGAATGGGTTGAGGCCATTGATCCATGCATTTAGGAGTAGATCGAGATACTAGGGTATCATGTCTTTCTTAAACCTTTGATTAATTGGTTCTACTAGGAGAAAATATTTGAGTTCTACATGAACTTGAAGGTGCATAAGACATAAACTAAGCTAGGGGTGTGCTACTTGGTTTTCTCTATTTGAAAAACCAAGGTAAGAATTATAGCCACTAGCTTGCATTAGTGGTTTGGCCTACCATGTGAGGGTGAGGACATTTTTTCGTCCAAAGGCTAGCACTAAGGAGAAATATGACCTCTTTCGCTAGTTTATTTATGAATTGGACAATACCATGATACAACTGCAAGGGGTAAATGTGCTAAATCTTTCGCTAGAGCACTGTGTGATGACAAGAATGGTTATTACAAATATCCTATTGTCGACACATATTTCCTATGTTGTCAACCCATCTTTATGCATCATGAAGGCCTTCAAGTATAGGAAGAAGGTTAACTACGCCTACCTACTTACCACTACTTGGTCTACCACTACAATGATGAGGTACTAAGGTTGTATTATCCTTTTCTTATTTTTGCCATATTAAAAAAAGTAGAAATTTTGGAGTTGGCTCTAGGTACCAAGGCAATAATGCTGCTACTAAAGAAGGATAACTTGGGAAGATTACTAAAGTTCTACACTAAGTTGAGGCCTTTCATCATGGAATCTGAGGAGTTGAGTTCCATGGTAGTCCAACAGGGGATGAAGGATCAAACATTCTACAAAGAGATGCACCAACAACTTCATGAGGTCTAGTCCAGAGAGTAAGCAATTTTGGAGGTTCGTCAAATAGTCACAACGATACCTTTTGCTTTAGGTCATTATGTTACTGACATAATGAAGCAGTTAAGACCTTTGATCTAGGACAATGAGGAAGGAGGTAAGCCTTCCCACTTCAATGAAGAAGATAGCATGGAGGTTAAGGGAAGTGCTATGGCTTGGGAAGCCTAATCAAAATTGATTCTATTGCTTTTGTTGTTAATCATGAGGAATATTTGTGATTATATGTATATAGAGCAAATGGTGACAAGTTGAATGTTATTGTGTTTTGGAACAGAAAAGGATTATGAACTTTAAGCTTTCTAAAATGCAGTCCTTTTCTTTTGTTATGACTATTTTAATATAATTGTGGTTTATAAGAATTTAGAATCTAATGAACGGTTGATCCTTGTACAGAAATGGTAACATGTTCATAGCTTATTTTGATGATTATGATTAAAGGAATGAGGTAGCTGAGGTTTTAGAATAGTTTAAGGTTATATTGTCTATCTCATGTTTAAATTTGCGATTTGCTATTCTGTGTTATTCATAGGGCCATGTAGTGTCTATTTATGTTTCATTATCTATGTTCAATGTTTGACATAATAGCTTTTCTAAACTATTCTTAATGTTATAAATTATGTAGGCTTTACTAGCATTATTTTGCCTTGTTTGGCCAAGCATTGGCCAACGGCTAATAGGGGACTCTGATAAGTTTCATTAGGCTCCATTTAATCAAATTAAAAATAATTAAATATTTTTTTGACATTTGTTTGTATCACTAGGCATTGATTCAATTGATGATCCATGATGTACATATTAACTTGCTTTTTAAGTGTATTTATTATAGGACATAGCTTGGGCAATATCAATTAGGAATTCAGAGTTTGGATATTGATCTTCACTACACAAGTGATGTCAGGCAAGATCGAGGTTTAGAATTTTCAAAATTTACCCATCAATTCGAATCAATCCAGTGATGGATGACGATGTAGTTATAATTCATTGATGAACACTGTAGATCGATTAAAAGTAGCATTGAAAGCTTAAAAGGAGATTTTTGGGTATCAATTGACATTAATTCTATGGCTTGACATTATTACTTTATTCATTACAAGAAATCATACCAAAATTTCATTACAAGAAATCATACCAAGAGGAAGTCCCAATGACATATTAATAGAATTGTATCAATCTTCACTACTAGAAGCAATGTTTGATGACATCACTATTCAATTTTGTTGTAGTTATCATTTTCTACTTAATAATCCTAATTTTGGGATTCCTTTTGTATGCAAGGATGCTATTATCCCTAGGGAGGGGATACTGATTCATACCCCATTGAAACTCCAAGTCCCTTTGAAGTAATTATTTGATTTTCAAAAACTAAAGAAGTTAGTTAGGCCTTATGGTAACCTATCAACCATTAGATTTCATAGGAGGCTATTGAAGTCACTACATTGTGAACACAACAAGGTAGGATCACAAGTTGGGTGATATCTCCCTTGTGCTCTTTGATTTTGTGTTTTGTATTTTGTACTTAAATTTTAATTAGACTTAATCATAGATTTTCATTTTGAGTTTGAGTTAGAAACCAAGATGGAAATTTATGATTTGGCTTATGAGTGATAGTCATAAGTCTAGAATTAATTTGATATTGGGGTTTAATCATTCTTTTGTCTTAATGATCTTTTGACTTTTCAACCATTCCTCCATGGATACGACTCATGAGTTGGTCATAGACAAGGTGGCATTGTAGCAATGAAGGTAATCTAGCACCAAATTTTGGCTAGCATGTTAAGAAGCATTGTCATTTCCTTAATTTTTTTCTCTTTTAGGAAGTATCTTTTTTAGAATCTTGGCCTTAGTCTTCTCTTACTTCTCACATGTGTTTTTCTTGGTATTACCTTATGCCTTTGCTTCTTTATCTCCCTTAGAAGCCTTGGAGTCTTTACCTTTGAAATTCTTAGGACCTTTGTTGAAGACTTGAAGTTTCTTTTTAGTCCTAAGAGCCTAATCAAAACTTTCATCCAAGGTTTGAGATTCATAAAAGCTAAGTTCTTATTAAAATTCTTTCTTTAATCCACCTTAGAAGTTAGAAGCTTGTTCATATTCATCCCAATGAACCTTAGCTTGTGAGAAAGCCTTGCAAAATTCCATATAATATTCCTTTACACTTTTATTACTTTTTCTCATATATTTTAGTATTTGAATGGTTTTTTGCCTATGTTGAGACATTTTAAATCTTTACTTAAGCATAAACTACATGAGAGACCAATCTTTGATAGAAGTATTATTGCTTACCACATAAGAATGATTTTCATGCTTCCACCATATTTGTTTCATATCTTGAACCTTTGTTTTAGCATATGACACTTTTTAATGATTTTCAACATCTTTAAGTTGAAAATATTTGTTAATCATCTTAGGATAAGAGAGAAAAGATTTAGTACCTTTTATTCCATTGAAGGATTTAACTTTAACTTTAACAAGAGTAAACTTAGTTCCTTTACTTTGATTCTTTAGAGACTTATGAAAGAATTCCTTCCTTCCTTTTCTAGAAAAGATGAACCCTTGAGACTTGTTATCAATACTTGAAGAATGAAGAATCTCATCATCTTGTTTTTCATT
This sequence comes from Gnetum montanum, assembly GCA_015680685.1. Lineage (NCBI taxonomy): Eukaryota > Viridiplantae > Streptophyta > Gnetopsida > Gnetales > Gnetaceae > Gnetum > Gnetum montanum. The sequence continues at coordinate 36,585 of MNCI01005835.1, forward strand.
CTCTTCAAAGTCTTCATTTTAAAGAGGAATATCTTCTTCAAAAGGAGGCATAAATGACTCTCTTAAAGAAGTCCTTAGTGAAGAATCACTTGAGTTGTTCTCTTGGCTAGATTCCTTTGGTGAAAAAGCATGACCTCTATTCGCTTCCAAATTTTCAAGTTTTTCAACAAAGAATTTAATAGCATTTCTCATGTCTTCCATGTCTTTAGTCAAAGCTTGAACTTTCTTCTTCTTTGGAGCCATAATTAAAATTGACTTAAAAGGTGAAATTCACCAAATTCTACAAGAAGATATGAAAGCTCAAAAGATTCAAAGATCGTGAAACAAGGATTACTTAAATCTTAAGAGATATTTAAACCCTGGCTATTACAAGCAAGTGGGTATCTAAATCTATAATTACTTCATAGACCTTTAAAGAAATCCTAAGAAGTATGGAAAGTATGAAAATTAAGATTTCAAACAAAAATGATGATATGAAGAATGATTCTTTGTATTTGAAATGAGTATTCTCCAATTGAATTAAATTGTCTTCATAGCCAATGCTCTAACATCAACCTAATGAAAAGCTTCCTTGGATTTCTCAATTCAAGATCACTTAAGGACAAAGAACTAATATAAATCCTCATTTAAATAAGAAAAGAAATGAAAAACCTTATTCTTGCTCAAAAGAAAATGATTACAATGCATAAAAAGCAAACACACTTACAATGGTAGATAATCAATTCAACAAATCCTGACATCCTCTTCCAATACAAGCTTGATCATCAAAGGATGATTACACTCTCAACACTCAAGAAGATCTCTCTCTTACTCTCTTAAAGATAAAGTGACCTTTGCTTGATCTTAGCCATCTTCTCTAGAGTCATCTTGGCCTTTTATAACTTTTTCAAGCATCACTTTATCTTCCTTGACCATTAGGTGGCATCAAAAACTGTCTTTTTTCATAAAGTTCATTTTATCGGGACTATGACTCACAATGTCCTTGAAATTTGTTATCTTGTAACTAACTGTGATTGCACTTATGTCCAATAGTTAAAAGCATAATTTTCTTGTTACTATTTCTCTATTGCAACCTTGCTGTAACTAGCAACTTCAAGCTACAACTCATTGCGACCTATAGTGACTTGGAACTCCTTGCCCAACTTGGAAATTATATAGAATTCATAATTTGGACATACTATGGAAGACTATGACTCACAGTTGCCTATAGGGCTAGACTATGGCTCACTATGATCCATAGTTATGTACCCAAGCTACAAAAAGTACACAAATGACTTCAAAAAATAATCAAATACAAATACATGACTCCTACTACTTCTAGGATATAATGAGTATAAGAATTACCTCCAAGAGTAGGTTGATGTCCTCATCAATCTCTCATATCATTTCACTATCTAAATCTATGTTCTTCATGAATCATATTATATCCCATTTTCATATATCCAACATTATCATTAAAATCCCTTCCAATGAATATGTTTTTTTGTTGGGAAATTTTTTAAAGCATGAAATCCATTTAATCTAGAAATTGTTACTTGATAGAATTTTCTAGACCAATTTGTAAAGCATATATGCTAAGAATTTTGATAATATCATTTTCAAGCATACTTTTAATGCCCACAATTTGATTTCCATGACAATATACCTATATCACTTTATCTTTGACAAATTGATTAACAATGATGGTGATGAAATATCAAATAAGATGGTTGCATCGATGGATGCCCATCAATGTATCTTAAGATGCAGTGATGTAGGTATGTCAATGCTAATGTAGGTATTTCCTATATGAATGCGCACACCCCTCACATTTATGGTATCTTTCAATCATTACCTTAGTCAAAATATTGTAGTTTCTTCCTATAGAAGTTAGAATATTTTTTCCTTTGAGTGCCTATAGCGTGGATTCAAGTGATTATCGTCATTTTATTTGAGTGCATATGTACTTGGATACATTTGCATGAGAAAAAAGAAAATCGAGATTTCTTGTATCTGTTGTAGCACTTCGATTAGTATAACTTTATTTTTCACCAATTTACTTTACATGCAATTTACTTTCTTGTTATTAAGCAATTAATATTATCATTTGTAAGCAACATGAGTATGACCACTTCGAGCAGGATATATTAACGCTTGGTAATACCAGTAGTAGAAACTTGGTAGGCCTAGTAGTATACACTTGGTAACCCAATAGTGTTAATATATGTTTAGGATGTGTATAGAAAGTGGGAAAAGGTACTTCATGTTTAGACTTGTTAGTTAATAAAGTAGTTAATTAGTTAGTTAATTTAAATATTAAATCTTTATTTACTTAATCATTTAGTAAGTGGAGAAAATAATAAAAAACTATAAAATTACATGTATTGTACTTCAACCACACTTAACCATACGCATAGATTAACACAAGTGTTGATTAGAAAGACAACGACTAGTGACTACATCATTCACCATCTATGAATATCGGCCACTTAGGTAAACAAAGTCCATGGAATTTGATCGGATCGGGTGTACATGCTAATGATTTGTATAGTTGGGCATAGGAAATACTTGTTGCTTGATGAGTAGCAAGTATACCCTATGTCTAACCATATATATCACTAGCGTTCACACAACGATCTGATCGAATTCTATAGACTTGAGCTCTCTAAGTGCACTAGGTCTAGGAGGTGAATCTACAAATCATGATTGTTGTTTTCTTAGGTCCACTTGTGAGGTGCAAGTGTATGGTTAAGTGTAATTGAGGCATTTGATTTTTATCATTTTATAATTTATTGTTTTAATGGCCTAAGTGCTAGAAACAAAGTAAATTTTAATATCTAATTAACCTAATTAATCTAATAACTAACTAACACTTAACTAATCCTAACATAAGTATTCATTCTCACTTTCTTTACACATCCTGAACATGTTACAACGCTACTCGATTACCAAGCATTAGGCACTACTGGGATTACCAAGTGTTAATGTATGCTCGAAGTGGTCATACTTATGTTCACTAATTAATTGATATTAATAACTTAATTACAATTCATTAAAGTAAAGTGCATGAATAATAAATGTGTAAGGAAACATTAATCTATTCCAAGTGTTGCAAGGTTTGATCAGAAAAGCTCATCTTTATTGTCATTCATACTAAGATGTTTAGGTACATCAGTGCTCAAATAAAGATCTGTACACTTCTTTGACTCCTACTATAGGCACTCAGAAAATATTCTAACTTTTAGAAGGAAAAACTATGAGAGCTTCACTACAACTAATGGAAAGATGGGATGAATTGTGGGCCCAAGTGTTATATTTATAAGTAGGCACACATCTTGTGATATTGGATATCTGATAATGCAGCATGGGCTATGATATCGGGGCTTCAATGTCAGGGCCTAGGTAGAATACAATTCATCATACCCCCACAATTAAATGAAAACTCATCCTTAGGTGAACAAAAGGAAGAACAAGTTCTTTATAAAATATTAAGAAGGTATGGAATTATTGACTAATAAATTGACACACAAACTAACTTAAACAAATAGATGCTAAGTGCCCAAGTATACAAATTTATGATCTTTTACAAAATTTGGTGTTCATTCCTACAAAATTGAACACCTTGACAAAAAATTGAGATCCAAGCCCCTCTAATGACTTGAAGATAATGTTCTCAAAGAGCTCTTGTTGTGTGGGCTTTTGCTACCTTCTCCTAGGGCTGTTTAGGCTATTAACCCCTTCTAGCTATAGGTTGCTTGTGCCTTGGTTGGGATGGTCCCGCTTCTAGTCCATGCTTCCCTTTTGGTGCCATTTGTGATCACAATAGAATTAAGGATTAGCATGTGATGTGTAACTTATAACATTTAGGTACCTTGTCTCTCTGGATAGTTACACTTGGCTAAGTTGTGATCATGGTAGATTGATTATTTTAATATTATTTAATTTCTATGGCTTCTAGAGTCTGTTGGAAGGGTTTAACTTGCATAAATTAGTGATTTCAATGTTAATTTATTCATTAAACCCTTGTGGAAGCAAGAGAAATTTCAAATTTTTTTTTGCCAAAAACCTAACATTTGTAGCCCCCATGACATAGAGCATACCTCTAGTAGTGCTAGGACTAAAAAACAAGGTGAATTGGACAAGCGGTTTGAAAGTTATTAGATTTGGAAGGTTATGGACTCTAAAAGTTTTCAACATTAAAGATAATAAAAAACAAAGAGTTTTAACACAACTTGAAGTTCTCAGGGAGCCAGAAAAGTCATGAACATGATGAAATGCTTAAAAAGGGTTAGATAATTCATGAAAAAAAAAGAATTTTTCATTGGAGAACATTGTGAAGGAGTGCGCAATTGGATGTCACTAATGGAGCACACAAAAGGTGTGATCATGAAAATGCTTAAGGATAAGAAACTTACCTAGCCCAACCAAGAGGTATGCAAGTGGGTCCTCCCCAAAGCAAGCTCATGCCCTTAATGTCCTTACATGCCTTCAAACCAAGGAGTCTGTGAGTCCCATGGTTGATTAATGGTTGTGGAATGTTAAGGACTAAATCCTGTAAGAACCTACCTAAGAATTTTGACACATCAAACTAAAACATTGAATAAAATCATGAACAATTGGTAGTGAGGTGAATTATGGAAAGTAGTAGCAAATGCAAGAGAAGGTGGAATAGAGTCCCAAATTGTGGTTACATGAAGTCCCTTGTGGATATTATGATTAAGATGACTTGATATAGTCCATCCTTAGTCTAGATCAAAACCAACCATTTCTAGTGACTTTGCATTAATACTCTTAAACTAGTCCATCCCCTCAAGACATAAGAATACTCCCATAGATCAATCATCATTCTTTAAAGAGAAGAAAAGAGAAGCTGAAAGTGAGAAAGAGCCTCAATTAGAGGGGACCTTCAAACATGGGTAACATGTCTTTCTAGTCTCATAACAAGTGCTTATAGCCCATTATTGAGTCTAAGGGGTGTGCTTTAAATTCCCATCATTTTTTTGGATTTTAATTTTTGGACGAGAACCATACCATGCAAAGACTTTAACTTCCTGTTATTGGTTGACTATGGAACAGTAAAAAATCCATGAAAAGACTCATGCACTCAAGAGGGTAGGTAGGTATAGAGAGCATTTGAAGTCACACCCTTGTTAATCCATTTAATCCTTCCCAAGTTTGGAAAGTACCAAGGTCACGTGTTCGTTAGAAAGTTCTTATTAAGGAAGGGACCTCATATTTCCAAAATAATTAACACAATAGAGTTTTGTAAATGGGTGGATGATGTGGACTCACTACTTGTTCCATGAAAAAGAAACCACGTCTCAGTTATCAATACCAAAATTCAAAGATAGAATCGAGGCATTAGCATTCAAATAACATTATAGTACAAACCACCATCAATAGCAACTACCGTTGCATTGTGTTTTGTTAGCAATAAAGGAAAAATAGGACAAAAAAAACATAAGAAAAATTCAAACTAACTAAAGTAAAATATAGAAGAAATTGTAAAATATGTAAGAAAGAGAAAATGTACTAACGATCTTATAAAATAAAAATTGGTGTAAAAAAAAAAAAGGAATGTAAAAACAAAAAAGTGTAAAATAAAAAAGGTAAAAATTTAGGAGCCACTTTGTATGATTAGAATGGATGGCCATCTCCTGCATAATTGAGTTGGAAGGAGGATATCTGAAATATTAAGCATGCTTGTTCATCTGAGGAGGTGTTGTGGTCATTGGCTCTCTTAGGCTTATGAAAAGGTTTAGTTTGTTGCATGTTGAGTAACAGTTTTTTTATTTAGGCTTTTAGATTTGTATATCAGCATGGCCCTAGAAGGAAAGGTTTCATAGATGATATAAGGCCCTTCCCACAATGTTTGGAACTTAGTTCTTTGTGGCACATGTGTGTGGTTCCAGTAAAGGACCTTGTCTTCTAGTTGAAATTTTACCTTCCTTATTTTAAGGTCATGGCATTGCTTATTGAATGCCTTGTGCAACTTGTTAAATGATAGGGCTACCAATCGGTTCTCATCTTGCTAGTTGAGGTCCATTAGCCTTTCTTTTTGTGCTATACTTAGGTCAAGATCAAGAGCACAAGTTGTTGAAAGGGTACGGAGCTTGGACTAAATAGGAAGAGTTGGAAAGTTTTTGTACACCAGCTCATAGGGAGAATAGTCTATAGGGAGTTTCTAGGTTGAGCAATAGGCCCAAAGGGCATTGTTAAGTTTAGTGCTCCAGTTCCTCCTATATTTGCTAACTATTCTTGTTGAGATATTAGTGATTTTGCTATTCGTAATCTCAACTTGACTATTGGCTTGGGGATGGCAGGGTGTTGTTAATTTATGCTCTACCTCCAAGCGTTGCATGAGCTTCCAAAAGGTAGTGCTTGTAAAGTGAGTATCATTGTCAGAAATAAGTGAATGTGGCACATCAAATTTGTTGACAACATTTTGTTGTAAAAATTGAGTAGTTGTAGAAGATGTGTAATTACTGATGGTTGCTGCTTTTGCCCATTTCACACAATAGTGAACAATGTCTATGATGTACACCTTTCCATTTAACATGGATGTGATGGGACCCATGAAGTCAATGCCCCAAATGTCGAAGGGTTTTAGTGGTTGGATCCACTACTAAGGTTCCTCCATATGTGGGTCATTTCACCATCACGTTGGCAGTGTTCACAAGAGTAGATGAATTAGTGAGCATCCTTGAAGAGAATTGACCAATAATACCCTACCATCAGGATATTACTGGTTGTGTGTCTTCCAGCATAGTGGTCCCCACAAGGGCCCTCATGAGGATCTTGGAGGACATGTAGTTAGTCAGCATCAGCAATATACCAATGAACCAAGCCATCAACACATACCCTGTAAAGGTGTCTGTTGATTTCCATGAAGCATTTCACTTGGTGAAGAAACTATTGTTTCTTCCTGTGGTCCAACTCTTGTGGCATCTATTGAGTGAGAAGATAGGTGAGAATGCCATCTTACTAGTTAGACTCATTAGGCATTTACTCAGTTATAACCCTAGCAAAGAGGAGTTTATCAAGAAATTGATCAGATAGTAGGCTCTCCTTCTCTTTGTTGTGCCATCATGACTAAGACAAAGTGGTTAGCAACTACATTCTTAGTTTTCTTTTGATCTACCATTGTAATATTGAATTCCTACAAGATCACTAGCCACCATATGACACGAGGGCTCATCATTGATTTGTTCATGAAGAAGTGGATTGCACTATTATGTGTGTGCATGAACACCTTGTACCCAAGAACATAGTGCTTGAATTTCTCCAAGGCATATACCACTGCCATTAGTTCCTTCTCTGTGGTGGTGTAATTCAGCTATGCACCCACAATGCTTCAGCTTGCACTATGGATGTAGTAAGGACATTTTTTATCATCCAACTACATGAGCACAACTTCAAAGACATAATTTGATGCATTCGTCATTATATGGAATGGTTTGGACCAGTCAGGTGCTCCTAGGATTGAAGTTTATACAAGATTTTTCTTGAGTTGCTAGAATGCATTCTTGCATTTCTTGGTCCAGACATACAGAGGATCCTTCTTTGTAAGCTCTACTAATAGTTTGGAGATCTTAGAGAAATTCTCTATGAAGCAGTAGTAGTAGCCAGTGTGACCAAGGAATGAATAGACATCTTTGATAGTTTTCGATTGGTGGGTAATTCCTTAGATGACCATTATTTTTTCAAGGTCCACCTCAATCCCTACTTGAGGTATTCTGTGCCCAAAAATAATGCCCTCTTGGACCATCATATGGCTCTGTTGCTAATTAAGCTAAAGGTTGGTATCCACACACCTTTTTAGCACTTGCTTAAGGTAGTCTAGGGCTTGCTCAATTTATGAAGTCATTTATGAAGACTTTCACCCTAATACCAATTTGCTATTGAAAAATATACAGGACAAGGCATTAGAATGTTGTAGGGGCATTGCACAAGCCAAAGGTTATCTTTCGGTATGCAAAAGTCCCCTAGAGACTTGTGAATGTTGTTTCGACTTGATCCTTTTGTGTAATATCAACTTGTTTATAGCCACTATAACCATCCAAAAAGCTGTAATAGTAATGCCTAGAGATGGTGTTCAACACCTTCTTCAAAAATGGAAACAGAAAGTGATCTTCGGATGTTGCCATGTTCAACAACTTGAAGTCAATATAGACCCTTCATTTGCCATCTTTCTTTGGCACTATCACAAGTGGGCTAACTCACTCATTATCCACAATGGGATAGATGAACCCTACCTTGAGGAGTTGTTCATTTCCTGCTTGATGATCTGCTTGAGTTTGGGGTTCAACTACTGTTGCAACTACCTCTTTGGCTTCATGGAATGATTTGTGTAGATGCGGTGCTGGCATATCCTAGGATCAATTCTTGTGAGTTTAGGATATAACCAAGAAAAGGCTATTGGCCATTTGTTGATCACCTCCAATAGCTTCTTTTTGTGCAGAGAGGAAAGATTGACATTGATAATAACCAGCTTCCCATTGTTTAGAAAGACATATTCCATTCCGACTTGTAAAGGTTTTAGCTCAAGGGCCTCATGTTTGAAACTTTGAGGGATCTCCAACTCTTCCTAATTGGTGTCATTAGGTTCATCATTGGAGAGTTGGTGATGAACTTACTCTAGTTTATCCATGCCTTCAACATAGACACTCATCAAGCTCTAAGTTGGTTTCGTGCATATTGTTGAGCTGCTATTAGGATTAGCTATCAGCCATTGGATGCCCTCCTATTTTTTGGTTGTTGTGTACAGGCACCTCTAACTTTTAAACACATCTGCTTATTGCCTAGATGTTGTGATAGATGTACTTTTCACATACCATAGTTTCTACACATAGTTACACCTTGTGTCACTTTATGTGATGCATGGAACTTACTTTGTCTCTATCTTCTTGAATTTATTTTTCTTGGAAATCTTCAAGGAGAGGTCTCTAATTCCTAATTGTGCATTAATGGTGCTCAACTAAGCCCTTCCCATGATGATTGGGAAGTCCCCCTTGTAATTATCAACACGAATTACTAGGAAGTCAACAAGATAGGATCATACAGTGGTCACAATGTCCTCCACTAGTTTCAAGGGAATAGTGATCGATTAACTTGCCAACTGAAGTTGAAGGTTGATTTTCTTAAGTGGAGGTAGGTTTCAAGCTTTGTACATCTCATGGGAAATTAAATTTACATTAGAAAATGAGTCCATAAGAGCCTTGCAAGGCTCATTCCTAGTGATTTGCAAATAGATAAAGGAACTTCCAAGGTTAAATCTTTTCTTGGGAAGGTGGCTAGCCTTTATCCAATTGGTTATTGCATGGGTTAACATGATGGTATGCACTTTGGAAGGCATTTGGTTTGAAGGGTTATCTAACAAATTTGTAGAGGATGAGAAAGAAGCAGGATCATTAGTGGTAAGTGTATGTAAGGGCTTTATAGGACTGTTGGTTTAGAAGAAGGATCTTTTTTGGGGTTTATTTTTTGAACCACTTGACTAAGGAGCCAGCTGTAAGTTAGCAACCCTTGTGACATTATGTTGCTACAGTTGGGCTGGAATTTCACCTTGCATTAATGGAGCAAGTGGTAACTACATTGAGGGCAAAGGAACATGAGTAGAAGGATGAGAAGGGTAATAAGAAAATGGGGATTTCCCTCTTGAAGATTGGGATTTGTAGTATTCAGGATGGTAGTAGTGATGCTGGAATGAAGCATGACTAGAAGAGTCACACAAAGAAATGGGTTTCTGAACATAGTATCCATATGGATTAGAGTGTCGGTAAGGGTACTGTTGCCTTAGTGGTGGCATCTGCCATGATTGTGGGTGCTACCACTGATGGTACTACTCATAAGGTTGTGGTGGAGCTCCACTCAAGTAATAGGCTTCTTGTTAGTGGAACTACCTGGAGTTGCCTTGAGAATAAAAAAAACCTTTTGGGTGCTTCCCTTCTTACTAATATAGGATTTAGAGCATACACCCCAAACTCCTGCAAGTGTGACATGATGGGATAACATCCCTTAGGATGTTCATATTGGAAAATGTCACATCCACCATCATCATCTAATTTGGAATCCACTACCTCCTCTACAATAACAGTTTTGCCCTTATCCCTTTGGTGGGCATGTTTAACTTCCTTCCTTTTCCTATAATCATGATCACTACTTTGCTTCTTAGATTCCTTTATTATTTTTTAGAGTAGTTTGGAACTTTTCATCCAAAGAGTTCCACATTTTGTCTACCTTAGCCAAAATTTTGGAAAAAAACTTTTGAATTGGCAAGGTTTTTTGTTGCACCACTTCATCAAGCAGTGCCTCCTCCTCATTATCACAAAACTGGACCTTCCATTTGCAGATGGAAGGGTCTTGATTGTATTCTTCTACACTTTCTCTTTTTCTCAATCTCCTTCTTCTTTGGAAACCTACTCTATCAGCCTTTAGATCTGATGGATTCTAATTTTTGAAAGTCTCCCTTGGGCATAGACCCTAAGAGTTCTCCTTGTTTCTATGCAGACCCCATCTATGATATGGTGGAGTTGTTTCCTTTGAGAATAATCATGGCTAGGACATCGGTGCAAGAGAGAATAGTACCTACCCATGGCTACATCCAAGGGTTTATGTGTTCGTTGTTTTCAACCTTGGATCTGCTTTCTCAGATTGGACACTTAAGAGTACGTTTGATATTTGTCATTGAAGAGCTTAAGCTTTGTACTCCATTGACAAATTGATTCTAGCTCCAAAGACTGGAACCAACTTTTAGCTTCCTTAATTAGCGTCCTTGGGAATAACTTTAACTTTTTCCATTTGTTTTTTATGTTCTGTAAGGCACAGGCATTGTAAAAGGCTTGAAGATGGTTCTATGGATTTGAGTTGCATCCCCCTTCAAACTTAGGAATATTGCTCATATCCAACCATTTGATTTTGCTATCTTTCATATGCCTTGTTGGGATTCTCACAACCTTTGCAATGTTAAGAATGTTCCTTATTGCAAGTAAAGGCTCATCATGGTCATAGCCTTTGTGATGGCCATGATACCCATGATGTTCTTTGCTTCCCCTTCTTTTGTGGTGGTGGGCCTTCCTTGATTGCCCATGCCCTTGGTCTTGACTAGTTCGGTAGGCCCTATCTATGGCTTCAGTTGGAATTAGAGGAGGAAGAAAAGCATTTTGAAGGTAAAGAAGCGGAAGGAGAGCTAGCACTAGGATGGTGCCTGCTATCCCCTCTTCTTCAGTCATGGCCACGATCATCATGTCCATCATCATAATGATGCTTTTCCTTGTTCCTACCATGACTCCCACCTTTGGATGTCCCATGATCATGGGACTTGTTCTTGCCAAACCAGGATTGTTTATAGTAGATTGTAAATTTTGGTTTAGGTCCTATTCATCAAAACCAAGGGGAGGAGAGTTAGTAAATTGAGAATACCTAGAGAAGGAATCCTCTCCATCTTTCTGGCCTAGTAGGAACAAGGGGTTATTGGATCGTTTCCTTTTTGATGCTTCATAGTGCATCTCCTATTGCTGATCTTTCTTGGGTTGTGCTTTAGTGGGATGATAGTCCTGATAGTCATAGTCCTACACAACGTATTCAACATTGAGACCCTGGATGTCCAACCTCATTAGATTTTAGAGTAGCATCACAGGAACTGGTTAATCGAGCGGCAACACAATGTTTCCCTTCATGTCCCTCCACTGTAATTGTTCATCTTAATGTAGGATGAAGGTGAAGTCAAGCACATACTCATCGGGATGAGTATATACCACTTTGCATTGTTGGAGCATTGGCAGATTTGTCCCCCCACACCTTTGTTGATTAGAGGTATGCTTGAACAGTGGTGAAGAATCAGCCTTGTGAGAAAAAGGCATTTTAGTTTACTAAAAAAAATAGTGTGCTTGTAATATACTTTGTTAGTTGAGTGATTTAGCTTTGACGAGTTCATTACAATGTCTATAAATAATTTTACTAAGTCATAGATAGTGCACATAGCTAACTAAAGTCCCTAGTAATGGCACCAATGATGAGCAATGAGTATACCCTTTGCCCAACCATATGAATCATTAGCATTAACTTAGCGATCCAGTCAAATTTCATAGAATTTAGCTCTCTAAGTGCACTAGGTCTAGGAGGTGAATCTACAAATCGTGATCATTGTTATCTCAATTCCACTTGTGAGGTGCAAGTGTATGGTTAAGTATAACTGAGGCATCTAATTTTTATCATTTTATCTTTTATTGTTTTAATCATCTAAGTGCTAAAAAAAAGTATAATCCTAACATAGACATATGCTCCCACTTTTTGTACACAACTTGAACACGTTGCAACACTACTGGGTTACCAAGCATTAGGCGCTATTGGAATTACCAAGCATTAATGTATGCTTGAAGTGGTCGTACTTATGTTTACTAATTAATCAATATTACTCACTTAATTATAATTCATTAAAGTAAAGTACATGAATAATAAATGCATAAGGAAATGTTAATCTATTCCAAGTGCTTCAAGGTTTGATTAGAAAAACTTGTCTTTATTGGTATTCACAGTGAGGTGCTCATGTACATTAGTGCTTTAATAAATATCCATACACTTTTTTGATTCCTACTACGGGCACTTAGAAAATATTCCAACTTTTAGAAAGAAAAATTGCAAGAGCTTCTGATGGGACGTGATATCGCATCTGCCGCGATATTGCATGGGCTGTGATATCGCAACCAGCTGCCAGTTCTATACATAAGAGGCAGCTCTCCCTTTTTTGACAATTTTAGATTAGATTGTAGCTAAACTCTAGCATTTTGATCCCTCTAGAGATAGATTATTTTCCAATGTATGCCCGCAGTGCGGTGAATGTAATTGTACGACATCCTTTATTCGAGTGTGACGTACTTGGACATGCACATGACCGACAATAAAGATCGAGATTAGTTCATCATTGTAGCATTCAATTTATTTATTTAATTGTTATTTACTACTTTCCTAATTAGTTTCTCTCACCCTTAAACTCCTAGAAATGCAGAATGAGTATGACTTGATTACGAGCATTTAAGTGTGACTACTTGGTAACCCAATAGTGTACCTAGGATCTGCACTTGGTAATCCTAGTGGTAGTCATGCACGAAGTCCAAGATGTGTACCGATAATCAAGGAATAGATGCTCATCGCACTTAGGCTAGTTTAGATTCTCTTACCCTTTTCCTCCTAGCTTAGTTAATCTTACTTTCCATTACCTTCAGGAATAGCATTAGATTAGGAAACCCATCATACACCTCATTCTCGACTAAACCATACGTGACAAATATAATACTAGTCCAGGTGGGAAGACAGTGAACTGCGACCTAAGGCTAACTATCTAGGTGCCACAACTAGTCCATCTACAGAGTTCGACTAGATCGCGCATGGAAACGCTCGTATTCGTATGGTTGAGTGTAGGGGTACCTCGCCACTCATTATTGGCGCCGTTGCCAGGAACGGTGCTAGTTATCTAGATTAGTTATATCATAGAAGGTCGCTGTAAAGGACTTAACGATATATCTTTTAGAAAGAAATAATTATTAAAAGTCACACATAATTCACACACAACTTCACAACAATGCCTCTCCTATAAGATTACAATAATGCCACACTTAGTGAAGAAGTTCATTAGAGAACCAACGAACTATATGACGATGAAGATTGGAGTACACAACCTAAAGTGGGGGTTTGTTATAAACATGAACAAAAACAATGTCATCACAACACATGAAATTATAACTTACCTGATGACGATGAACCCCCACTGGCCACTACAAGCTTAACACAAATACAAGAGGCTGTTTGAATCTCACGTAGGTATTGTAAAGAGAGCCGTCTACCCAGGCTTGATTTAAACAAATTTCCTAAATTTTTAGGAGGCTATGACTTATATCTGCATCAACATTTACAAGCCTTCTATCATGCCTACACATGGAATAATATTGACAACGGGTGGCAAAAACTTAAGCTCTTTCCCATGACACTCGTTGGCCAAGAAAAAGTATGGTATCGATCGTTAAAACCAAATTCAATATGACGTTTGATGAGTGGCGAGGTACCCCTACACTCAACCATACGAAATGAGCGTAGCATGTGCGATCTAGTCGAACTCTGCAGACAAAATGCCTACACGCCTCATGGAACACTTGGGGTCAATCATTCGTTGTCTTCCTAGACTTACTTGTAGTTGTCACGGTGTATGGTTAAGTAAGTCCGAGGTATATGATTTTTATAGTCTTTTCTGGTTTTATGTCTTCTATGCTAAAGAGTGAAGGGTTGAGAAACTAACTAACTCTAACTAATGAACTAAGTCTAAATTAACTAGCGTCAGCATCTGTTCCCACTTACCGTACACACCCTGAACTATGCAACTGTGGCTACCAAATTCTAATCATTACTGGGATCACCACACGTAACGCATGTGCTCAAAGTGGTCACACTGAGGCACTTAACTAGCCTAAACGTAATGAGCAGCCGATTCCTTGACTAGCCGTACACATTCGTCAATGCTCGTAACCAAGTCGTACTCATGCCACGCTAATGTAGGTAATAAATAACAGGTAAGAAATAACATGTAATAAATCCTATTCCATGCATTGCAAGGTTTATCCACAAAGCTCGTGTTTATTGTTGTACACAACTTGCGTTCAGGTACAAAGTTACTTGAATAAAGATCTGTTCACTTGGGGACTCCTACTGCGGGCACATGGAAAATATTCTATCTCTAGAGTGATCAATCTGCAGAGTTTCCCTACTTTAAGCCTAGGATGGGAAATAAGGGGAGTGCTACCTCTTATTTATAGATTTGGCGATGGACCATGATATCGCGTACGCGACATCGCAGGGGATGATGCGATATCGTGGCAGTCGCAATATCGCGGCTCATGCGAATCGTGTCTCATCATACCCCCATTAATAAATGAAAACTTGTCCTCGAGTTCCTTACAATAATATCGGGAAGGTATGGAATTATTGAGGGGAATGGAACTAATGGAATGACATGTGAACGGATCATCATTACAAGACTTGACAAAATTGGTGTTCATGACAACAAGGGTGAACATCTTATTACAATGACATTAGGCCTTTGTTGATAGCTGAGAAAGAAAGAAAGAAAGAGAGAAAGAAGTGTTGCTACTGCCAACACTAAGATTGCACCTTCGTTGTCCATCTATAAGTGTGCCATCAATCTTGCTCCTTGCATAGCTACTTCAGTGCTGCTCCATTCTAAGTATTTGCTCCAGATCCAATCCGTTGTTTGTATGATCACCATTTGCACACATAATACAATCATATATTAGCAAAGGTAAATGAATCATCATGTAATTAATACTTTGCTTCGGTGTAAGTCCATTGGCTAGGTTGTGGTATGGCTGATATGGATTTGGGGATATATTAATGATGACTACCAAAGGTGTAGGGGTTAGGAAGAAAATCAAAAATTTCTGGGCTAGGAGAAAATCGAAAAAATCAGGCCCCATACCCCCATGACTAATTGCGAACCTCCGGTAGCATTAGAATGGAGAAAGGAAAGAAGTAAAAAAGATAGATAAAAAGGGACAACTATGGCATCGATGAAATGGACGTCAAGATAGAAATGAACAAAATAAAATTAATTGCAAAATGTTAAGGGAAAGAATTTAACTAATGCTCCAAATAGGAATGTCAGTGGGTCCTCCCCAAAGCAGGCTCATGCCCTTAATGCCCTGACAAACCCACATTCAAAGAGTTCGTGGGCTCTGGGAATGTCATTTGGAACAAGAGTTAAAGTCTTAATGGCAAGAATTTACCAAAAAGAAAACAATGCATCTACCAAAATATATACATTAATGATACAATCGGCGATGAGGTGAACAATGGAGAGAAGGATGGAGAGAAGAGAATGGAATGGAATCCCAAGAACAAGGTTGTGTACAGCCCCTTATGTGTTTTATGATTAATGTGACTTGGCAAGTCTCATTCTAACTCCGGCCTTAAACCAAACCACATCTAGTGACTTCGCATCAATGCATTCAGCCAAACCATCCTCTTGAAGTAACAAGAATGTGTCCTCCAAGAGCCACCACCATTCCCACGAAACAAAGGAGAGAATGGGAAGTGAGAAGGGCCTTAGTTAGCAGGAACACTGTTGTTTCCATAACCAGTGCTTGTAGCCCAAGTTTATTGCATCTAAGGGGTGTGCTTTGAATTCTCACTTTCTTATTTTTTTTTGTGTTTTGTTTTTTTATGCATGCGCACCACACCTTGCTAAGACTTTTTGTTTTTATTGTTTCAGCTTCGGATAGTTGGGAAACTTTGGAACAACAAGAAAACTCAAGAAGAAAAACATCCAAGCACCCAAGAGAATGACCAATACAAAAGCATCAAGTTCCCTTGAAGTCACACCCTTTTCAATCCTTGAATCCTTCCTTAGTTTGAGAAATACCTAGTCACCGATTCGTTAAAAGTTCTTATGATGAAATGGATTGTACATTTCCAAGCCGAGAGAGACCATAGAAATTGGTGGATGGATAGATGAAGTGGTCTCATTTCGTGCCATATCAAAAGAAACATACCTTAGTATCAACATTGTGACTTAAAGGTAAAAACCAAACATTAGCAATCGATATGAAAACAGTTCATACCATCAGTCCGAACACTTATTGGGTGACAAACTTACAGGCTGGATCACACACACATACGCACAAAATGAAAAAAGTATAACGATGTTGTAAAACAAAAACGTGTAAAACAAAAATCGAAAAAGAACTGAGGGCCCCATATGATCAGCATAGGTGGCCATCTCCCCCATGACTGAGTTGTAAGGGAGAGATCTGAAATAATGAGTGCCTGTTTGAATTTCTAAGAAGTGTCCAACTTCTCCCAATTGATGATCTTAGATTAAGGGGGGGAAGTTGGCGACGCTCATATTCCAATGTATATATGCTTTCGTTATGGACGTGGGTTTCCTCAGTTCGTTCCATGCATATTTGGTTGCTCCTTCGAGTAGCTATCAACCACGGGGTGTCTACTATTGGTTGTGTGGTTGCTACATATAGGCATCTTTGTTTTAATGTTTCAAGAGCACACCTATTACATGGAGCCATTTCCTCCATGTCATCAGCCGATGAATCACTGTATGTGATGCATGGAACTTTCCTCTTCTCGATCTTTCCACAAATGTTTATCTTAGAGATTTACAAGGAAAGATCGTGGATCCTAAGGCATGTGTGTACTGTACTTAGCCATGCCCTTCCCATTATAATTGAGAAGTCCCCTTCATTGTTGTTAACTTCAATCACCAGGAAATCAACTGGGTAAGACTAACCACACATAGTGGTAATGGTGTCCTCCAGCAATCCCAAGGGAGTGGTGATGGACTGGTCTGCCAGCTCTAGTTGAATGTTTCTCTTCTTAAGTTGGGGTAGGTTCCAGGCATGATACATCTCTCGTGATATTAAGTTGACTCTGAAACCTGAGTCAAGAAGAGCCCTATGTGGTTTGTTCTTGGCGATCTGTAAATAGATTAAGGGACTCCCAGGGTCAATTAGTTTCCTTGGAAGGTGGCCTACCCTAATCCAATCAGTTACGATATGCGTTAACATAACTGTATGTGTTACGCTCTGTTGGATTGAAGGGTGCTCCGAAGTATTAGATAGTGGAGGAGTGTACATGGGCTCAACCGCTTGCTGTTGCGAGAGTCTATCCGAGCTTTTGATTTTGAAGAAGGATCTTCTCTTTTTACAGTTGTCAGAACCAGCAGTAGGTTGGATATTTATAGCTCTCGCAGCGTGACGTTGCTGCGGTTGAGGAGGAAGTTCCCCTTGTAGTGTTGGAGTAGGAGGTGTTATGGGAACTACTTGTGATGGAAGAGGTGCGGATGGATTAGGAGGATGGTGTGAGTATGGAGTGTCTCCCGGAGGAGAAGGAGTCCTTCTGAAGTACTCCTAAACTTGGTAGTGACGGTTGGGGGTTGTGTGACTCATAGAGTCACTTGGAGAAATCGGTTGCTGCACATAATATCCATAAGGGTCAGGCTGCCGGTAAGGGTACTGATGTTTCAGCGATGGCATCCCCCATGACTGTTGGTATTGCCACTGCTGATGCTGTATGATGTGCTGTGGTGGAGTTCCACTTGGATAATACGTTAGTGGTTGGTGGAACTACCTTGGGTTACCTTGTGGATAAGGTAACCTTCAGGGTGTTTGCCTTTGGTTGAGTCTTGGATTAAGCGCATACACTGCAGACTCCTGTAGATGTGAGATGATGGGGCAACATCCCTTAGGATGGTCATAGTGGCAGATCTCACATCCACTGTCATTGTCTGTGTTAGAGTCCATAGCCACATCGGAGTTAGTGATTTTTCCCTTACCCTTGTTATGTGCAGGGCTTAAATCTCTCCACTTTTTCTTACCTTT
>MNCI01005835.1:55063-138516 GCA_015680685.1 Gnetum montanum
ATGTACTTCATGGGCTCTAAGTTGTGAGAGTCTCCCTTGGGCATAAGTTCCAAGGGTTCTTCTAGTTTCATGCCTTAGCCCATCCATGATGTGGCGAAGTTGATCCCGCTGAGCGTACCCATGGCTCGGGCAACGATGTAACAATGTGTAATAGTGGGCCATGGTAGCATCCAAGGGTTCATATGTACCTTGTTTCCAGCGTTGGATCTGCTTACATAGATTGCACACTCTGGAGTACATTTGATACTTTTCGTTGAACAGTTCTAGCATCGTACTCCACCTCCTGATGGTTTCCGGTTCTAGGGACTAGTACCAGCTCTCTGCTTCCTTGGTGAGTGTCCTTGGGAACAACTTAAGTTTTTGCCACTTATTTTCTATATTCTGCAAGGCACAGGCATTGTGGAATGCTTGTAAATGATTTTGTGGATCAGCATTGTATCCCCCTTCAAATCGTGGGATATTGTTCATGTCTAATCGTTTGATCCGACTATCTTTTAAATGCCTTTTGGGAATCCTAACTGCCTCTATTATGTCAAGCATACTTCGGGTTGCGAGTAGGGGCTCGTCATAATTGTCTCTTTCATGATGCCTGTGATGTCTGCGTTGTTCCCTACTCTCCCTATGTCCTTGCCCTTGTTCTCTCTCTCGAATTTCCCGTCAAGGTCTTTCGTCCTTCTTACCTTTATCCTCACCTTTATGTTCATGGTGGTTGCACCCAGATATGGAAGGAGAGGTTGAGTGATGTGAAGAAGGGGAAGAAGAAGGGGAACCATCAGCATGATGATGTTTCTTGCCTTCTCTTCAGCTGCTATGGCCCTGATCATGGTGACGATCTAAGTGCTCATCCTTAGCATGAGTGGTTGTTCCCTCTGTGAATAGTTGGTGTTCACGGGCATCAGAACCATGGTTATGTATCATTGATCGTAGATTCTGATACCCAACCTCCTCATCATCGTTAGGAGGGGGAACATCATTTGCTAAAGAACCCGTGATAAGGGGTTCCTCATCTCCTATTTTGCTAAGGAAGTGCGGGGCTTTGCCCTTTAGAAAAGTATGTTGACTCTCTTGCCTTAAGTTCCTCATACGTTGGGCATCTGTGGGATAATAATCCCTCATGTCGAAATCTTCTGCAACGTATTCATCATATAATTCAGTTATTCCTATCTTTGCCAAGGCACGGAAAAACATGCGAGAGATTGATCAATCTGGGGGTAACACGATGTTACCTTGCAAATCTCTCCATCACAACTGTTTGTCTTGATGGAGGATAAAAGTAAAGTTAGGGATATACTCATTGAGATGAGTATATGTCATCTTATATTGTTTAGGACTTGGCTGATTTTGGTTATGTGTTTTATGTTGTTGACTGTCTTGTGTATGGTCCTTAGGTGGTGAGTTGCTCTTATGAGAAGAAGGCATTTTTATTGGTGTGCTAATTCACCGTTATATAAATTTTTTATCTTGATTAACCCAAAGGTTCGTTTAGGCTCACAACGATGTGAGTGATATCCTTATGTTCTATATGGCGCACAAACACTTAGTCCCCATCAACGACGCCAATGATGAGTGGCGATGTACCCCTACACTCAACCATACGAAACGAGTGTAGCACGCGCGATCCGATCAAACTCCGTAGACTAAATGCCTACATGCCCCATGGAACACTTGGGGTTAATCATTTGTTGTCTTCCTAGACTTACTTGTAGTTGTCACGGTGTATGGTTAAGTAAGTTCGAGGTATATGATTTTTATAATCTTTTCTGGTTTTATGTCTTCTATGCTAAAGAGTGAAGGGTGGAGAAACTAACTAACTCTAACTAATGAACTAAGTCTAAATTAACTAGCGTCAGCATCCATTCCCACTTACCGTACACACCCTGAACTATGCAACTATGGCTACCAAATGTTAATCGTTACTGGGATCACCACACGTAACACACATGCTCGAAGTGGTTGTACTGAGGCACTTAACTAGTCTAAACGTAATGAGTAGCCGATTCCTTGACTAGCCATACACATTTGTAAATGCTCGTAATCAAGTCATACTCATTCTGCATTCTAGGAGTTGAGGGTGAGAGAGACTAATCACGATGAGCAGCCGATTCCTTGATTAGCCGTACACATTCGTCAATGCTCGTAATCAAGTCGTACTCATGCCACGCTAATGCAGGTAATAAATAATAGGTAAGAAATGACATGTAATAAATCCTATTCCATGCACTGCAAGGTTTATCCACAAAGCTCATCTTTATTGCCGTAGACAACTTGTGTTTAGGTACAAAATTGCTCGAATAAAGATCTGTTCACTTGGGGACTCTTACTACAGGCACATGGAAAATATTCTATCTCTGGAGTGATCAATCTACCAAAGTTTCCCTACTTTAAGCCTAGGATGGGAAATAAGGGGAGTGCCGCCTCTTATTTATAGATTTGGCAACAGACTGCGATATTGCGTTCGCGACATCATAGGGGACAACGCGAGATCGCGTACGCGGTATCGCAGCTCATGTGAATCGCGTCTCATCAATGTTGGTCAACAATGGTAGAAGTCTTTAACGAAAAATATCAAACCTACGCAAGAGTGTTAGCCTTGAGGAAACAAATCCAAGGATAGAAACAAGCATAACATGAACCCTTGGACATGGCCTTAGAAAGATATTATGCATTGTTAAACAATTGTTCAGGCCATGGGTTTTCCGAGGAAAGGCTAATGTACCATATTATTGATGGGCTTCGTGATGCAACCAGAGAGACCTTAGGAATGTATGCCCAAGGTCAACTATACGAACTACGAACCCATCAAGTCCAAGAGCTTATTAAGTGGGTTGCAAAAGAAGAAGGAGAATTAGCTAGATGGGAGAGTGTTGAAAGACATCAACGGGACCAAAATCTCAAGTTAACAAAGGTCCATGATCATAAAAAGGAGAAATCGACTTATCACAAGGAGAAAGAATCATCTTTTCCAATACAACAATCATTAGAAGAAGTCGAGGCAAAGATCAATAAGATGTTGGAATGGACGTATCAAAAGTGTGAAGAATTTATCAACAGTATTAGAGATAGAGTTTTGACAACCCAAGAAGCAGGACAAAATAGTAGACAATCAGAAAGAAGGGATAAGGAAAATAAGAGCTCAACTGGCAATCATACGTATGAATGTAACATATGCCTGTATGATCACCCCAAGGGCCAATGCCCAATATTGTTACATTTACATGAGCATTGGGGAAACACATTACATCCAAAGTTTGTATAGAGATACTGTGTTCAATCATAGTGGCAGAAATCCTAGTCGTGGGGGAGACCACCACTAGACTGGAGACACCCTTCATATCATCCAAATCCGAATGCTTATCTTGTTCAACATCCTATTTCTCCAACTGGGCCAACACACTTTATCTCACCACAATACCATTCTCCTCAATACTATTAGCCCATACCTTCAACACAACCACCACCTTGTGCATCTTATGGTCCTCCTAACTTTCAACATTCTCATCCTTTCCCTCCTTCCATAGTGCCACCAACTGTTCATACGGTACCTACACCACGACAACAACCCACGAACATCACTTGTGCTACTAGTGCCGACAGTAGTGAGAAACCTCCTCAACATCCAAAGCGCCCCTTCTTTAAACATGGCCGTAAGAAGGGATAACACAATTCTGAGGCCATTGCACCTTCCAACTCAACACAAGTCCCACACTGTGGTTCACCCCTATCTTCAAACCCAATGCCTCGTGTAACTTCATCAGGGCCATCAACTAACACTCCAACAACCATATGGCCCAATGAACATAGTCATGGAAGGCAACATCCTGATCCTTGCATACTATCTAACGGTCCCAAATATCATAGTGGGTCAACTCGTTATCCAGGAACTACATTGTATAAATTGTCCCACTATGCTCATTATAATCAAGTGTGTGATCCTTGATGGGGTAAGTACGATCGTGCCCCAATACTTTCAACATTCAAGGATCCTCATCTTCCATTTATTAATCCTTGCCACCCTCAACCGATTAGTTATGGGGGATATCCCCCATTTCAATAACAAACAGGATTAATAAATATTTTTCATTTTCTTTAATTTTTGATTTTTTGGTTTTCTAGTTTTTCATTTTTCAACTTCTTATTTTACCTTTTTATCTTTTTGGTATTTTTGTCTTTTTATAAGTAATCTCGTCTACGAATAAAACACTCATGTGGATCGTTGGTTGAGGTGTGTTCTATGTTATTAAGTTTCGAGTGATCAATTATTTGGACAGTGAGCCCATTACACCCACTCAACCATTCTACAAATAAGAGGTTCTGTTCGAGGGTATAGTGATATCCTTGACATTCTTAAAACTTAAAATTAATTTTGTGTTCATTGTACCCAGAATGAAGAAGGATGGACCAAGAGGGAATGATTAGGGTGTGACATCAAGGGGACTTGAGGATTCTCTTTGGTGACGTCTGTGAGAGTTATCATGCAACGTGGTTGTACTAAGATCCTTGTAGATCTAACGAAAAATGGGAGTAAGAGTAATCAATTGGCTCTCAAAAATTAATGTTGTGCTAGGGGGTTCCACTGGAAAGACATGCACCCATGCTTGAAGGTTGGTGACTTCTCTAGTATTCGAAAAAAAGTAGAAAAATAAAGTGCCACAAAACAAAAGTCACTCCTCCCTTGAACAAAACGCCAAGTGATCGTATGCCTTATTGTTGTGGTACTCTCATAGTCGCTCATCATGGGATGAAACAATGCGGTGTCACTAATTAGAGGAATGGACTTGGTCCTGGTCTTGGAACGATGGGTTAATGACATATTAATCATGCTTTACACGCAAGATTGATTGTGCCCTGGGTCAGTTACCTCATGTCCCAATCTCTACAATCCCTTTCTCTAGTTCGTCTCATCTCACTGTTCATGTAATTGTAGCTCGTGTTGTGTGTAACATAGAATTCTTACCTCATTCTGGTGATATTTACATGTGTGTGTTTTGTGGAATTAGTGCGGATTACATCTAACCCTTCTAGTGCCCACAGACACTTTAAGTGTGGTTACACAAGGGCATTATAGGTTGGAACTTGCTTTGGGGAGGATCCACTTGTGTAATTTCTTGTAATCTTCACTTACGACATAGCTCACACACACCATTTCTTACCCTCAGCATAATTTTTCAATTGATTTTCTTTCCCTACTATTATCCCTATGAATTTTAATCTTCTAATGTACCATTACATACCCTTTTTCTTACCACCCAAGGTTTTATTAGTAAAATCCACACCGTTATCATTAATTGTGCCTCTGGACGTAATGCAATTGCCCTAGAACCCTTGATAATAGCCAATGTCCTTAATTTACAACATTTATTTCAAGAAAATCCCTTCCAAATTTGGTCTTTTTGTTGTGCCTCACATCACTAGGGATGAGATATTGCATACGCGATGTATCGTATGCGATATCGTGTCCCTGCCGCCTATAAATAGGTTACCCCACCGCAACACTTAGCGTTATTTTGTCATCCACACGGGGGGAGTGTTTGAAATTTTTCTTTGCGACTTGCGATTGGGAACCCTTTCTTTTCTCACTCTATCTCACTCGTTGGTGCTTCAATTTTCATTCCGTTTGAATCTTCTTGAATTCGGAGTGTTCAGCTTGGTCGTGGGGGAGGGACACTTGTCGAAAAGTGCCTAAATTTTTTGAAATTTATCATCACCCAAAGGAAATTAGCTAGAGTAATTAACTATAACACTTAGAATAATTGTGCCTAAAAATCATTTAATCCCTAGGTATACTGAGAAATTAAAATGGAAACCACCTAAGTCACAGGACTCATTAGTACAAACTTTTGGGCACTATCACATGTGATAACATAAGATCATTAATTAAGGCAAGTAGTAAGGTATAACTTAAGTTCAAAGACAACCTTACTAATGCTTGACCTGTGTGATTTCAGATGGCCCCAAAACATGGACAACAGGAAGGTTCTACCCAAGGTGGAAGCAAATGAGCTCGGAGAGGTGGAAGATAAAGACTTGCCAGACAACATGCAGAATAGGAGGAGCAATCATTCAACATTCATCAAGACAAACCTCTTACCAGATGGTCTAGGCAGGCAGAAGGAGGAGCTGCTGTAGCACCTGAATAGGGACAACAACTCACATTGCCCCAAGATTGTGTTAAGGCTATCCATGAGAAGTCCACATTCGCTGCGATGATTGTGGAGTTGAACTTTGATTCATTTGCAAAGTTTGCTCCTGTGGCCATTAGGGATCACCTCAAAGGGTCTCCCTTATTGTCTATCCTCTTTGAAAGAGGTGCTTGGTACCTAGGAGAGATGTACCAATTTTGGCACAATAGGGAGCAAGGCACCACTGTTAATATTTGTGGTGTGACAGTTGACTTTTCTGTGTAGGCCATTTCAGAAGTGTTAAACCTTCCAAATACAAGGTCCTAAGTTGCTCGGTTATCCACCCGTTCAGACCCCGATGTGCGAAAGGATTGGTTGGAGAAGGCTTATGGCAGAGATAAAACATTTGGTGAATTGACGATAGAAGAGAGGGTTTACTTCAAAACTGGAACATATCACCTCTTCCCCACAAAGGGCCTAGAAAGAATATCGATGTATGCAGCTAGAGGATGTGCAGTGTTGATGGGAAAGGTTAACGCTAACCTACCCCATCTATATTTGAAGGAGATCCTGAGGCGGTTCGAAGAACGAAAGATAGGGAAGATGGTGCTACCTTTCCCCTGTCTTATCAGAAAGCTTTGTTGACGTGCTGGTATTCGAGGATACACTAATGATGTCCTCTGAAAGGCCCAGACTGCTTCATACGCTGAATTACTAAAGGCGCTAGCTCCAAGAAAAAGCACTGGTGAAGAGCTGGGACCAGAATAAGAAGAAGAACATATGGCTAGACCCAGTCAACCTCTAGCCACGGGTCCCAATCAACAATAAGAAGTAGGGCCCAACATAGGCCAGGATCAGTCACCACCACCGCAAGACTACAGACTATTGATGAGCCATCTTAGGGCCATCATTGAGATGATCAGTTGGGGAAGTCGTGATGACGCAAACCTCTTCCATGTCATTGATGATACTAGGAAGCCTACTGTTTCGTTGGATCGCATAAGGGGTGAAGCCTCCATTCACATAGGAGGAGGGGAAAGTAGATGGTCACAAAAGATCTCAAGAAATGCAACATCTTTCCAGGTGTAGTTAGAGACTGGTGAAGGGGCCACTGTGGTAGTCATGCAACACCAGAATGTTATAGGAGCTATAGAAGTGGTCACAGACCACATCAAAGAATCCTTCAACGTACTTGTTGTGCCACCGGAAGATCTCTCAAGAGCACGGGATGCTCAAACCTTAGCCGAAATCTCAATGACTCCGGCGGAACATGAGGATGCGCTTAATCGATTGCTTCAAACAGGGCAAGTAATGATGTCCCTATTTGACATCCCTCAGGATGTTAAAGCAATTCAGTTAGACCTCATTTCCACAAAGGGGAAGCTAGTCTTAACAGAAGTAAGGGCAAAGCATGCTGAGGCTGAAGTGCAGAAACTACAAGAGCAGCTCGTGGCCTGACAAGCAGCACAGCGGGACCCTCTGCAATTTGTTCTTATAGACCAGCTAGAAAACTTTAGAATCGAACAACTAACAAAGTTAATTGCAGAGAATAAAAGGGTGGTGGATGAAAAGGAGAAGGCTATTTGGGATGCCTCCGTAGCACAAGTGCAAACCCATACGCATCTTAAGGCACTCAAAGCCTTACATGAAGAAAACAAGCAGCTGGTTGCAAACAATCTTCGGTTGACCACTGTAGAAAACCAAAAGAATGTTCTCGATGAAAACTTTCATCAATTACAAGAATAATTCATTTGGGTCAACCGTGATGTGAGCCATTTAGCCAGAGAAAATCGAACCCTCTCGATGGAGGAGGTACGCACCATTCATCAAAAGTTGACGATTGAGATAAGCACGTGGCAGAATGAGGCTAAATGACATGAGAAGCTGAAGGAGCACTTCTGTGATCAAGTGGGGATGTATAAAAAGATCCTTGAAAAGGAAATCCATATGGCCAAGGCCCAAATCAACACTATCAGTGCTCAATGCACTGATTGGCGGGCCATATTTGACACATATGCTTTTGCCCACCAAGTGGAAGTTAAGAACTGGAATCTGCAGATTCAGGACTTGACAGAGTACATGGAGTTGGAAAACCTAAGATATGCAAACCTTGCCATGTTAACAGCAAGGCACCTAAGGTTAGAGCTCGAGCAGTAGGTAGCAACTTGCCACATCAAATATGAAGTGGAATTTGCAGAACGCAAGAAGCTGTTAGAAAAACTGGATGTTGTAAATTCTGAACTTGAGGTGGTAAAAGCCAGCTACCAGGGATAAAAAGATGTTGCAACTGACTTGGCTCAATGGCTAATGGACCTTCACAAATATAAGAAGAAAGCTAGAGACTATAAGGAGGAACAACAGGTGTTCAAATGTTCCCGTAACTACCCTGTTTGTGAGAGGTGTCGACTCCGTCAAACATTAGAACATTAGCATGGATGACATAAGACCCTTAGAATGAAGAGGAGAAGCTCCAGGTCATACTTCAGTATCATCAAACCTCAAAACCTGAAGCACAAGACAAAGGGAAGGCACCAATGGAGGAGCCATCGCCACCAAGAACTACATGAGTTCCAAATTTTTATAGTTATAGGATATTCTGTGTGTTGTGTCTTTATTTTGTTTTCTTCCCACACTGCAGCATCATCCCACTTCTTTTTCCATCTAATAATCCCATACCTATCCACTATGTAATCACTGTAACTCTAGGACGAGTTTTTATTCAGTCGTGGGGGTATGATGNGCAGCTCGTGGCCTGACAAGCAGCACAGCGGGACCCTCTGCAATTTGTTCTTATAGACCAGCTAGAAAACTTTAGAATCGAACAACTAACAAAGTTAATTGCAGAGAATAAAAGGGTGGTGGATGAAAAGGAGAAGGCTATTTGGGATGCCTCCGTAGCACAAGTGCAAACCCATACGCATCTTAAGGCACTCAAAGCCTTACATGAAGAAAACAAGCAGCTGGTTGCAAACAATCTTCGGTTGACCACTGTAGAAAACCAAAAGAATGTTCTCGATGAAAACTTTCATCAATTACAAGAATAATTCATTTGGGTCAACCGTGATGTGAGCCATTTAGCCAGAGAAAATCGAACCCTCTCGATGGAGGAGGTACGCACCATTCATCAAAAGTTGACGATTGAGATAAGCACGTGGCAGAATGAGGCTAAATGACATGAGAAGCTGAAGGAGCACTTCTGTGATCAAGTGGGGATGTATAAAAAGATCCTTGAAAAGGAAATCCATATGGCCAAGGCCCAAATCAACACTATCAGTGCTCAATGCACTGATTGGCGGGCCATATTTGACACATATGCTTTTGCCCACCAAGTGGAAGTTAAGAACTGGAATCTGCAGATTCAGGACTTGACAGAGTACATGGAGTTGGAAAACCTAAGATATGCAAACCTTGCCATGTTAACAGCAAGGCACCTAAGGTTAGAGCTCGAGCAGTAGGTAGCAACTTGCCACATCAAATATGAAGTGGAATTTGCAGAACGCAAGAAGCTGTTAGAAAAACTGGATGTTGTAAATTCTGAACTTGAGGTGGTAAAAGCCAGCTACCAGGGATAAAAAGATGTTGCAACTGACTTGGCTCAATGGCTAATGGACCTTCACAAATATAAGAAGAAAGCTAGAGACTATAAGGAGGAACAACAGGTGTTCAAATGTTCCCGTAACTACCCTGTTTGTGAGAGGTGTCGACTCCGTCAAACATTAGAACATTAGCATGGATGACATAAGACCCTTAGAATGAAGAGGAGAAGCTCCAGGTCATACTTCAGTATCATCAAACCTCAAAACCTGAAGCACAAGACAAAGGGAAGGCACCAATGGAGGAGCCATCGCCACCAAGAACTACATGAGTTCCAAATTTTTATAGTTATAGGATATTCTGTGTGTTGTGTCTTTATTTTGTTTTCTTCCCACACTGCAGCATCATCCCACTTCTTTTTCCATCTAATAATCCCATACCTATCCACTATGTAATCACTGTAACTCGAGAACGAGTTTTTATTCAATCATGGAGGTATGATGGGACACGATATCGCATGGGCCGTAATATTGCATACACGATATCGTAGCCTGCCACCAATTCTATAAATAAGAGGCGGCTATCCCTTGTTTGACAGTTTTAGATTAGATTGTAGCTAAACTCTGGTAGTTTGATCCCACCAGAGATAGATTATTTTCTAGTGTATGCCCGCAGTGCGGTGAATGTAATTGTACGACATCCTTTATTCGAGTGTGATGTACTTGGACATGCACATGATCGGCAATAAAGATCGAGATTACTTCATCATTGCAGCATTCACTTTAATTGTTATTTACTGCTTTCCTAATTAGTTTCTCTCATCCTTAAACTCCTAGAAATGCGGAATGAGTACGACTTGATTTCGAGCATTTAAGTGTGACTACTTGGTAACCCAGTAGCATCCCTAGGACCTATGCTTGGTAATCCCAGTGGTAGTCATGCATGAAGTCCAAGATGTGTACGGATAATCAAGGAATGGATGCTCATTGCACTTAGGCTAGTTTAGATTCTCTTACCCTTTTCCTCCTAGCTTAGTTAATCTTACTTTTCATTGCCTTCAGGAGTAGCATTAGATTAGGAAACCCATCATACACCTCACTCTGGACTAAATCATACGTGACAAATATAATACTAGTCCAAGTGGGAAGATAGCAAGCTGCGACCTAAGGCTAACTATCTAGGTGCCACAACTAGTTCGTCTGCGGAGTTTGACTGGATCGTGTGTGAAAATGCTTGTATTCGTATGGTTGAGTGTAGGGGTACCTTGCCACGCATCAGCTTCACTATAACTAATGGAATGATGGGATGAATTATGAGCCCAAGTGCTACATTTATAGGCAGGCATGCATCCTATGATATCAGATATGTAATAACATAGCATAGGCTACGATATTGGAGCTTTGAGATTTGATTCCTGATATCATGGCTTCAATATCGAAGCCTAGGAAGAATATGATTCATCACTACTCCTCAAATGGCCACTTCATTTTAGTGATTTTCTTTTTATGAGTAGAAATTTCGTAGTCATCACCCAAATCTTAACCGTTTTCCCTTTTCATGTTGTTTCTTGGAGATAGGTAACACTGATTTTTCATCTTTTCATGATGTTAATAATATCAAAGGTCTTTCCAATGAGAGTGTCAATGTTCCATATTTAAAAAAGGATCATCAACCAAAGCCCCAATGTTCATCCTTGTAAGCATGGTCCTAGTAGTGTCAATGGACTTGCTTCTTTACCCATACTTGTCCCTGATGTGGGAACCCTTGTCCACTTTCTATAACATCCAAGTAAAAATGTTATGTGTCATTTTTAAAGGATATCTAGTAAGCCCTTACCCAATTTTCATAGCAACCAAGATCTATGATTTTTGCATATTACATCGGGGAAGTGTCCTAGCTTTTATTAAATCTAAAAAAGACTCATCCATGAGATTTGGCAAGGTTTTGTAGTCGCCTACCAACTTGATGCTAACCCTCCTTTTTTCTCATCCAAGCTTGGGATTGAGATTGTTTCATTGTAAAATAATTATGAACACTAATGATGAGTCATCGTTTAGGCAACTACGATATTGTGTACGTGATATCCCAGCCTGTCTCCTCATCTATAAATAAGAGGTAGAAAATTCCGATAGTAAGTTTTTAGTCAGTTTCAGTTTAAGTGTTAAGTTTTAGTTCTTTTTTTTCTTTCAACCCTTTTCCTCCTAGTGTATGCCCGTAGTGTGGTGATTGTAATTGTACGGAACCTTTATTCGAGTGTGACGTACTTGGACATGCACATGACCAGCAATAAAGATTGAGATTACTTCATCATTGCAACATTCACTTAGCTTAATCATTTAATTAATTGTTATTTACTACTTTCTTAGTTAATATCTTCTCACCCTGAACTCCTGTTAAATGCGGAATGAGTATGACTTGATTACGAGCATTTAAGTGTGACTACTTGGTAACCCAGTAGCGTACCTAGGATTTGCGCTTGGTAATCCTAGTGGTAGTTGTGCATGAAGTCCAAGATGTGTGCGGATGATCAAGGAACGGATGCTCATTGCACTTAGGCTAGCTTAGATTCTCTCTCACCCTCTCTCTCTTAGATTAGTTAATATTATCTTCCATTGCCCTTAGGAGTAGCATTAGGTTAGAAATCACATCATACACCTCACTCTGGACTAAACTATACATGAAAAAGTTAACACTAGTCCAGATGGGAAGATAGTGAACTACGACCTAAGGATAACTGTCTAGATATCACAACTAGTTCGTCTGCAGAGTTCGACCGGATTGCGCATGTAACGCTCGTATTCGTATGGTTGAGTGTAGGGGTACCTTGCCACTCATCATTGGTGCTGTTGCTGAGGATGGTGCTAGTTATCTAGATTAGTTATATCATACAAGACCACTGTACAGGAATTAACGACATATCTTTTATGAAAAAAAATAATTATAAAAAGTCACATATAAATTCACACATAGTTTCACAACCATGCCTCTCGTACAAGACTATAATAATGCCACATCTAGTGAGGAAGTTCATTGGAGAACCAACGAACTATATGAAAATGAAGATTGGAGTATGCAACCTGAGGTCAGGTTTCTTATAAACATAAACGAAAGCAACATCATCCCAACGCACGAAAGCATAACTTACCCGATGACGATGAACCCCTACTAGCCACTACAAGCCTAACGCAAATACAAGAGGCTGTTCAAATCTCAGGTAGGCATCATAAAGAGAGCCTTCTACCCAAGCTCGATTTTTATAACTTCCCTAATTTTTTAGGAGGCTATGACTTAGATCCGCATCAACATTTATAGGCCTTCTATGATGCCTGTACATGGAACAACATTGATAATGGTTGGCAAAAACTCAAGCTCTTCCCTATGACACTTGTTGGCCAAGCAAAAGTATGGTATAGATTATTAAAACCAAATTCAATATGATGTTGGTCAACCATGGTAGAACTCTTTAACGAAAGATATCAAACCTACGCAAGAGTGTCAGCCTTGAGGAAAAAAATCCAAGAGTGGAAACAAGCACAACATGAACCCTTGGACATGACCTTAGAAAGATATTATGCACTGTTAAACAATTGTCCAGGCCATGAGTTCTCCAAGGAAAGGCTAATGCACCATATCGTTGATGGGCTTCGTGATGCAACAAGGGAAACCCTAGGGATGTATGCCCAAGGTCAACTATACAAACTATGAATCCATCAAGTCCAAGAGCTTATTAAGCGAGTAGCAAAAGAAGAAGGTGAAATGGCTAGATGGGAGAGTGTTGAAAAACATCAACGGGACCAGAATCTCAACTTAACAAAGGTCCATGATGAGAAAAAGGAGAAATCAACCTATCACAAGGAGGAAGAACCATCTTTGCTAGTACAACAATCACTAGAAGAAGTCAAGGAAAAGATCAATAAGATGTTGGAATGGACGCATAAAAAGTGTGGAGAATATATCGATATCATTGGAGATAGAGTTTTGACAACTTGAAAAGCAGGACAAAGTATCGATAGACAATCAGAAAGAAGGGATAAGGAAAATAAAAGCTCAACTGCCAATCATACATATGAATGCAACATTTGCTTGTACGATCACCCCAAGGGTCAATGCCCAATCTTGTTTCATCTATATGAACATTGGAGAAACATGTTACACTTAGAGTTCGTACAGAGATACTGTGTTCGATCATAGTGGCAACAATCCCAATCATGGGGGAAGCCACCCCTCAATTGGAGACATCCTTCGTACCAGCTGAACCCAAACGCTTATCTTGTCCAATACCCTATTTCTCCAACTGGGCCAACACACTCTATCTCACCACATTATCATTCTCCTCAATACTATCAACCCATGTCCTCAACACAACCACCGCCTTGTGCACCTTACACTTCTCCTAATTTTCAACATTCTCATCCTTTCCCTCCTTATACATCGCCACCAATTGTTCCTAAGGTGTCTGCACCACAACAACAACCCCTAAATGTTATTTGTGCTACTATTGCCAACAGCAGTGAGAGACCTCAGCAACATCGAAGGCGTCCCTTCTTTAGAAATGACCCTCGGAAGGGACAACACAATTCCAAGGCCACTGCATCCTCCAACTTCGCACAAGTCCAACCCTGTGGTGCACCCTTATCTTCGAACTCAATGCCTCATGTTACTTCATCAAGCCACCAATTAACACTCCAACAACCATACAACCCAATGAACACAGGAATGGAAGCCAAAATCCCGATCCTTGCATACCATCTTACGGTCACAAACATCATAGTGGGTCAACTCTTTACCCAAGAACCACATCTTACAAATTGCCCCACTATGCTTACTATAATCAAGTGTGTGAACCCTAATGGGGTAAGTATGACCAAGTTCCGATATTTCCAACATGCAAGGATCCTCATATTCCATTTATTAATCCTTGCCATCCTCAACTATTTAGTTATGGGGGATATCCCCCATTTTAGTAACAAGCAGGATTAATAACCCCTTTTTATTTTCTTTAATTTTACAACTTTTTGTTTTCCAATTTTTCAGTTTTCAATTTCTTGTCTTATCATTTTGTCTTTTTATCTTTTTACGTTTTTATAAGTAATCTCATCTACGAATAAAACACTCATGTGGATTGTTGGTTGAGGTGTATTCTATGTTATCGAGTCTTGAGTGATCAATTATGTGGATAGTTACACCCACTCATCCATTCTACAAATAAGAGGTTCTGTTCGAGGGTACAATGATATTCTTGACATCCTTAAAACTTAAAATTAATTTCATGTTTATTGTACCCAGAATGAAGAAGGATGGACCAAGAGGGAATGATTAGGATGTGACATCAAGGGGACTTGCGGACTCTCTTTGGTGACGTCTGTGAGAGTTATCATGCAATGTGGTTGTACTAAGATCCTTGTAGATCTAACAAAAAATGGGAATAAGAGTAATCAAAAGGCACTCAAAATCCAATGCTGTTCTAGGGGGTTCCACTGGAAAGACATGCACCCATGCCTGAAGGTTGGCAGCTTCTTTGGATTTAGTAGTCGAAAAAAAAGAGAGAGAGAAAAAAAAAGAGAAAAAGTGTCACAAAATAAAAATCACGCCTCCCTTGAATAAAACGCCAAGTGATCGTACGCCTTGTTGTTATGGGACTCTCATAGTTGCTCATCATGGGATGAAACAATGTGATGTCACTGATCAAAGAAATGGACTTGGTCCTGATCTTGGAATGACGGGTTAATGACATGTTAATCATGCTTTACACACAGGATTCATTGTGCCCTGGGTTAGTTATTTGATGTCCCAATCTCTACAATCCCTTCTATAGTTCGTCTCATTTCACTATTCGTGTAATTGTAGCTCGTGTCATATGTAATGTAGCATTCTTACCTCATTCCGGTGATATTTACATGTGTGTGTTTTGTGGAATCAGTGTGGATTACAATTAATCCTTCTAGTGTCCACAGACACTTTTAAGTATGGTTACACAAGCGAATTATAGGTTGAAACCTAATTTGGGGAGGACCCACTTGTGTAATCTTTTGTAATTTTCACTTATGACATAGCTCACACACACCATTTCTTACCCTCAGCCTATTTTTCATAACATTCTTTCCCTTATTACTACCCTCCAAATTCCAACGTTCCTATGTACCATTACATAGCCTTTTTCTCCCATGCAAGGCCCTTATTGATAAAATCCACACCATCATAATTAATTATGCCTTTCGAATTAATGGAATTACCCTAGAAACCTTTAACATGTGCCACATGTCTTTGTTTTCACATTTTATTTTCTAAAAACCCTAAAAATTTGGTATTTTTCCCTCAGGCCATGCGATATCGTGGCCGATGCGATATTGCGTACGCGATGTATCGTACACAATATTGCGTCCCGTCTGCCTATAAATAGCATAGCCCCCTCGCAACACTTAGCATCATTTTTCACAAATCACGCGGGGGGATTTTTTGAATTTTTCTCCACGACTTACGATATTGCGACCCTTGCTTTCACATCCATAACTCACTCGCTAGTACTCCGATTTTAATTCCGTTTAAACCTGCTTGAACTTGGAGTGTTCAGCTTAGTCGTGGGGGAGGGACATACGTTGAATAGTGCATAAATTTTTTGAAATTTTTCATCACCCAAAGGACATTATCAAGGTTAATTAGTTGTAAAATTAAGAATAAAATGTGTCAAAAACAATTTCATCCCCTTAGGTACATCGAGAAACTAAAATTGGAAACCACCTAAGTAAAAAGGATCCATTATTACAATCTTTTGGAAAACATCACACAGAGATAAAATAAGTTAATTAATTAAGACAAGCAGTAAGGTATACCTTAACTTCAGAAACAACCTTACTAACGCTTGGCCCCGTGTGATTGCAGATGGCCCTGAAATGTGAAAAACAAGAAGGTCCTACTCAAGGTGGGAGTAAATGACCTAGGAGAGGCAAGGAACAAGTCCCTACCAGACAACATGCAAAACAAGAGGAACAATCATTTAGCATTCATCAAGAGGATCCTCCTACCGTACAGTTCGGGTAGGCAGAAGGAGGAGCTACTGCAGTGCCTGAACAGGGACAACATCTCACATTGCCCCAAGATTGTGTTTAAGCTATCCACGAAAGGTCCACATTCACTGCGGTGATTGTGGAGTTAAGCTTTGAATCTTTTGCAGAGTTCGCTCCTGAGGTTGTTAGGGATCACCTCAAAGGGTCTCTCTTATGGCCTACCTCTCTGAAAGCAATGCCTGCTACCTAGGAGAGATGTATCAATTTTGGCACAACAGAGAATAAGGCACCAATGTCAATATTTGTGGTGCGACAATCAATTTCTCCACGTAGGCCATTTTAGAAGTATTAAACCTTCCGAATACAGGGCCCAAGGTTGCTCAGTTATCTACCCGATCAGACCTTGATGTGTGACAAGTTTGGTTGAAAAGGGCATATGGCAGGGATAAGACATTTGGAGAGTTGATGACGGAAGAGAGGATCTACTTCAAAATTGGAACATATCACCTCTTCCCCACGAAGGGCTTAAAAGGAATTTCAACATATGCGACAAGAGGATGTGCAATATTGATGGGAAAGGTTAATGCTAACTTGCCTCATCTATACTTAATGGAGATCCTGAGGCGGTTTGAGGAACGGAAGATAGGGAAGCTTGCCTTACCCTTATCTTGTCTTATCAAGAAGTTGTGCCAACATGCTGGTATCAGAGGAGATACTAATGATGTCCTCTAAAAAGCCCAAAATGCTTCATATGCTGAACTGTTAAAGCCACCAGCTGCAAGGAAAATCACTAGTGAGACGTTGGGACCAGAACAAGAAGAAGAACAGATGGATGAACCAACTGCAACTCAACTTGCAGGGCCTAGCCAACAATAGGAAGCAGGGCCTAGCATGGGCCAGGATCAACCACCGCTGCTGCAAGATTACAGACCATCGATGAGCCATCTCAGGGCCATCGTTGAGACAGTCAGTTGGGGAAGTCGTGATTACGCAAATCTCTTCCGCGTCATTGATGATGCCATACAACCCATAGTCTCTTTGGATCGTACAAGGGAAGAAGTGTCTATTCATATAGGAGGAGAGGAAAGTACTTGGTCACAACAGATCTTAGGAAACGCGGCATCTTTCCAAGTGCAGTTAGAAACTGGTGAAGGGGCCATTGTGGTGGTCATGCAACACCAGAATGCCGTAGGAGCTGCAGAAGTGGTCATAGATCACATTAAAGAATCGTTCAATGTACCTATTGTACCACTGGCAGATCTCACGGGAGCACAGGATGCTCACACTTTGGCTAGAACCTCAATGACTCCTGTGGAACATGAGGATGCTCTTGATTGATTACTACAAATAGAAAAAATAATGATGTCTCTGTTTGACATCCCTCAAGATGTTATAGCAATTCAATCAGACCTCATTTCCACTAAGGGGAAGCTGGTCTTAACAGAGGCGAGGGTCGAGCATGCTGAAGAAGAGGTGCAGAAATTACAAGAGCAGCTCGTGGCCCTACAAGCAGCATAGCGGGATCCTTTGTAATTTGTTCTCGCAGACCAGCTAGGCAATTTCAAAATTGAGCAACTAACCAAGTTACTAACAGAGAATAAAAAGGTGGCAGAAGAAAAAGAGAAGGCTGTTTGGGATGCCTCTATAGCACAGGCGCAAACTTATGCACATATTAAGGCACTCAAATCCTTACAGGAGGAAAACAAGCAGCTTGTTGCCGACAACCTTCAGTTGACCGCTGTGGAGAAGCAAAAGAATGTTCTCGAAGAACATTTCCATCAGATGCGAGAACAATTCATTGGGTCAACCAAGACATGAGCCGTTTAGCCATGGAGAATCGAACCCTCTCAATGGAGGAGGTACACGCCATTCGCCAAAAGACAGCTATTGAAATAAGCGCATGAAAAAATGAGGCTAAACAACATGAAAAGTTAAAGAAGCACTTTCGGGACTAGGTGGGGATGTACAAACAGATCCTTGAGAAGGAGATCCATATGGTCAAGGCCCACATCAATGCTATCAGTGCTCAACACACTGACTGGCGGGCCATATTGGACACATATGCTTTTGCCCACCAAGCGGAAGTTAAGAGCCAGGACCTGCAGATTCAAGATCTTACATAATACATAGAGTTGACAAACTTGCGATATGCCAACCTTGCCATGTTAACAGTAGGGCGCTCGAGAACAGAGCTCGAGCAACAGGTAACCACCACCTATGTCAAATATGAAACAGAATTTGCAGAACAGAAGAAGATATTGCAAAAATTGGAGATTGCAAATTTTGAACTTGAGGTGGTGAAGGCAAGCTATCAAGGCCAAAAAGGTGTCGTAGCAAATTTGGCTCGACGGCTTGTAGATTTTCAAGAGCACAGAGATAAGGCAAGAGCCTACAAGGAGGAACAACGGGTATTTGCGGCATGGTATGTCAAGGCAAATCAAATGTTTTCGCAACTACCTTGCCCATGGGAGGTGCTGACTCCATCAAACATCGAAACATTAGCATGGACAACACAGGATCCCTGGACCAAAGAGGAGAAACTCCAGGCCATCCTTCAATGCCATTAAGTCCCAAGACCTAGAGTACAAGACAAGGGGAAAGCACCTATGGAGGAGCCACTGCCACTAGGAACTACATGAGTTCCAACAATTTTGTAGCTGTAGAAAATTGTGTGTGTGTTGTGTCTCAATTTTGTTTTGATTCCACATTGCGGCATAAACCCATTTTCACCATCCAATAATCCCATACCTATCCACTGTGTAATCACTGTAACTCGAGGACAAGTTTTCATTCAGTTGTGCAGGTATGATGAGTCGTAGTTTAGGCAACCGCGATATCGCGTACGCGATATCGCAGCCTGTCTCCTCATCTATAAATAAGAGGTAGACAGTTCTGATAGTAAGTTTTAGTTTAAGTGTTAAGTTTTAGTTTTAGTTTTTCTCTTAACCCTTTTCCTCCTAGTGTATGCCCGTAGTGTGGTGCTTGTAATTGTACGAAACCTTTATTCGAGTGTGACGTACTTGGACACGCACATGACCGGCAATAAAGATCGAGATTACTTCATCATTGAAGCATTCACTTAGCTTAATCATTTAATTAATTGTTATTTACTGCTTTCTTAGTTAATATCTTCTCACCCTGAACTCCTGTTAAACGCGGAATGAGTATGACTTGATTACGAGCATTTAAGTGTGACTACTTGGTAACCCAGTAGCGTACCTAGGATCTGTGCTTGGTAATCCTAGTGGTAGTCGTGCACGAAGTCCAAGATGTGTATGGATGATCAAGGAACGAATGCTCATTGCACTTAGGCTAGCTTAGATTCTCTCTCACCCTCTCTCTCTCTTAGATTAGTTAATATTATCTTCCATTGCCCTCAGGAGTAGCATTAGGTTAGAAATCACATCATACACCTCACTCTAGACTAAACCATACATGACAAAGTTAACACTAATCTAGATGGAAAGATAGCGAACTGTGACCTAAGGATAACTGTCTAGATATCACAACTAGTTCGTCTGCGGAGTTCGACCGGATCGCGCGTGTAACGCTCGTATTCATATGGTTGAGTGTAGGGGTACCTCGCCACTCATCAACTATGAAGGGTACTCTACTATAGTCATTTTTCAACAAACTCATGAGAAAAAGAATAGGAAAGCCTTTGTTATGATTTTAAAACTCAAAACATTTTTTAACAATATTTACCCCAAGACATATAGTTAAATTAGAATTTTATACCTTATTATAATTTGAAAACTTCAAGTCATGGGTTTGATTTTGGTGTGCAATTCTAAGTTATATATCTTAGGATATACCTACATTACAATTATTTTGGGGCTCCAACACCCCCCACCCCCAAAACAATATAATTTGAAGTTCACATTAAGTTAATGTGTCAAACATGATACACATGGATAGGAATTGTCTTTTATGTGCCTTAACTTGCATTATTTACATTGTGCCAATACATGCA
The DNA here is from genome assembly GCA_015680685.1 of Gnetum montanum. Classification (NCBI taxonomy): domain Eukaryota; kingdom Viridiplantae; phylum Streptophyta; class Gnetopsida; order Gnetales; family Gnetaceae; genus Gnetum; species Gnetum montanum. Next base: position 75,694 of record MNCI01005835.1, read on the forward strand.
TCTTGGATGACCATCATGATGATGGTGTTCAACCATGCTTACATGTCTTAGAAACACATGTTTAAATAAAATAAAAAACAATTTCAATCCCAGGCAAGTAAAGTAATGATATGCACTTACAATAATAATACATGAGAACTTGCAATAACATGTGAGAAGCTAAAGATTTAAATCTTTCTTTTCATGATCACATAGCCGCAATAAATGCAATATTGATGCTCAAAATGATAATTGTAGACTATATATTTTAAGGTGTCTTAACCTTGGTAAGGTTGTACTACTCCGCAACCCCTGTTTCCTCCACGCTTGTTCCGTCAGCCTCGGAACACTATGCAAGCCTCAAATCCTACCAGCCAAAAAACCAAATAAAATTAACTAAAATGATTTAAAAGGAAAAAAAATGATTGCTTACTTACTGCACAAGCAATTTAAGGAGCTCTGAAACGCAGAGCAACGCTGTGTGGTGCGTTCGATTCATACCACAAAATTTGGGATTTCGAGGCTTTAGCCAACTCTCAGTAAATCGATCAATTGCTTAAGGGTTCGGCCGATGCCATTTCTCCCAGGCAGCCTCACCTAAAATACGATGGTTTGTTTCTAACGTTGCTTGATTGTTTTGTGAATGATATGTTGCAACTTGGAAAGATTTGCATCCAATTTCATGATCCAAATGATTCGTTTGGAAAATGTTACAGATCCTGCAAGCTCAACACGCAAGATTTTTTTCGTTGCCAAATTAACTTTAGGATTTCCTCTGATTTGTTTTTCTTTTTAATAAAATGCGTCTCTGGATCTCTAGAATTCTGATTAGGGTTTGTGTGAATGCAGGCGGAAGGCGAGAACTATGCGAATCCATTGACATGTCTCTTTCATGTTTTATTCAAGGCAAGTTTGATCGCATTATTCAAATGTTTGTGTCATGTTGTTGTGCTGTAATTTTTACAGGGACTGTGATGCAGGGGGCTGCGATTGCATTTTATGTTCTGTTTTCTCTGTTCCTGAATTCGTTCGTGATCATATTCGTGGTGACGGTGTTACTTGCTGCTCTGGATTTCTGGGTCGTCAAGAATGTGAGTGGACGATTGCTCGTGGGTCTTCGTTGGTGGAACGAAATTGATGAGAGAGGTGAAAGCCTCTGGAAATTTGAATCCTTGGATCAGGAGGTAAATTCCATATAATATTTCACATCTAGATTCACATTATCTTGTATTGTTGCAATTTGAAGATCAGTATTGGTTCTACCTTTGAATGATTCTGGGCCAATTTCAAACAATGATAGCTTACCATGCCATAATTTCAACTATGTTTGATGATTAAAGGGAACGGGATATCTAAGATGACTGGTTTTCCTAATTGGAACTGCTTTTTACGTTCTCCTTCTTTCTTTTCTGATATATTCATTGTTCCGAGGAAATAGGGTATTGTCATTCCAGAATTTTAGAGAGGGTCAAACAAATTTTGGAGGATATGTTGCGAGTATGTGCCCTGCAGGAGTGGGACAGTTGGGATTGAATGTTGCCTTTGGCAGATTTTGCAGGAGAGTTTGCGTGCAGACCCATATAAGGTACTATATGGCAAGCCTTGGAGGATTCCGTTGTGTTGGGATACTATGGAGGGCCTATGGCATGTGAGTACAGTAGACCACAGAGCAGATTCTGGTGATTCGCAATGGTTTGAGGGTGGCACAGGATACATGTGTTCATGTTGAGGAGATATATGCCAAATGAGCAACATGTGATATCTTGGACAGATGTGCAGCTATGGCTATGGCTAGAAGCATCATGTACAGAGAGATCTATACGGATTGTGGACAATATGGTGCAACAGTTGCATAGCAGAGCTGTATTGATGGTGAAAGTGTTGTGTGACAGACATGGGTTACAGAAGGTTATCTGGGAGATCGAGGCCGATATGCCAGATAGAGTTTCTGGAGATTTTCCAAGAGGAAGATTCTTGAGTGGGGGACAGTGTAACCCCTTATTGTAGGGTTCGTGGTGTAATTTTACGTTTGATTATGTGTGATTAGTTGTGGTTGGGGCATGTGGGCATGTGCACCTAGTTATGATATTAAGATATATCCATTGTTCCCAAGAAATACGATATTGTATAGTCAGAATTTTAGTGTTTGTGAAATACTGTTTATTACAAAGAACTTTTTGCTTTATTTGCAGTCTCTATCACATATGAACAAGAAGGATAGCTGGCTATTTTGGTGGACTCTTTATCTTACTGTAAGTTGTGAGATTGTGATGAAATCATACATAGTTTGCTCTATTTTACGGTATAAATATGTATTTCAGTGCAGTATCTTTTGTAACTTTTCTTTGTGTTAGACGTTATGGCAGCAATGAACTCATGCTTTCTGATAGTACAAGCGGTATGATTTAAATTTCAACACTAGCTTAACCGTTTTGGATGATTTATTCCCCCCAGAGTTTATAGCCTCTTGAAATTTATGGAGGAGTTTACATCCTCATTTGGTTTCATAATACGATTTCAAGTATTGATAGACACTCCTCTTTGCAGGCCGTGGCTTGGATAGCATTGGGGATTGTAGCAATTATTAAACTTAACATTGATTACCTTCTGGTCGTTGGGGTGTGCCTCACATTGGCGGTTGCCAATATAATTGGATTCACAAAATGTCAGAAAGGTAGCAAACTTAACATTCTTTTTATGCTTGCAAATATGTGTTTTTTTTCACTTTTACTTTTACTTTTTCCGTTTATGGAAAACACTTGTAATGTACTTTTCCTGTACCTGATGCTATTTTGTGGTCTGTATTTTTTAGTTACTCAAAATTTGATGGTATAACATTAGAACAATTTGTAAAGCATGTTTAATCTTACACGTTTATTTTTTGGATTGCAGATGCAAAGAAGCAAGTTCAAAGTTTTGCATCTAAGACAATTGCATCTCATGTTTCTTCTACTTTGCAATCAGCGTTCAGTCTGGTTTGATTGCAGGCTGCTTAGAGAGTGACAATGATAAGAAATGAGTAACAAGATTGGTTTCATTCATTATAATTTTGTAGATTTGATAAATATAGAGAATTGTAAGTTTCTGCAGTCTTTTCATGACACTGCATTGTTTGCCCTGAAATTTTTTCCCCAGTTTGAAATCATGCAGCGTTATAAAGCTTTGTAAGGTCTTGCTAAATATCCCATGTCAGTAAAAAAAATTGTTTGCCTGTGCATAATATTTCGTTCAGAATCAAATTAGGATGGGTTTTTATGTTTATCCTTTTCTTGCATACTCTTCAATCTTGAAGTTAGCATGTTGTCGGTATATATGCAGGCTTAATAATTATATATAACAGATGCTGACCTATGTGTGCCAGTTTTAGAAACAACATGCGTCAGCCAATTACGATAAATCTTACAGGATTATAAGATTGTATTTCTGCCACATAACGTTGTTTTAATCTTGGGAATGATTTTATTACACGGGAATTAGGAAAGAAATAAAGAAAACACCTTCCATCTGTTATGTTAAATCGACAACAGTGTTTCCTTTGTAAAATTTGCGTTGGATGCTGTACTGTAAACAATTCGTCAGCAAGCTTGCTTTAGTATCGTTTGAGTTCCTAGATTTAGATTTTAGTAAGTTTGTCTTTAATTTTTATTTCAAATGAATTTGCATGTACAGTTGTACCGTATCTATACTTTTCCTCCGTAGATGTACATTTTATATATAATTTTAATACGTTACTTGGAGGGATTTGTTTCAATATGCTATTGACTATATCATAATGCTCATATAATAAAGTTTATATTCCGGGTAGTCTTTAGAGCACGAGTCTCTTTATAATCTTCCGTCTCTAATTTTTACGTTGTATTTGTCCAGTTTGTTGTTTGAGTTGTATTGTCTCACCAGCATCCAGATACCATTTTACAATAACTCTGTTGTGTGGCTTTTGGTCGTGGAATTTTTATCATACATGTTTATTTTGGCATAATTGGATTGCTTTAACTGCATTTTTTTGGCGTTGCTCAAGATGCATTGGACTCTGCAATCTTTTGATAATAGTTTCATTTAATAGCTAAGATTCCTCGATTGATTCGTGTATCCTATTGTTTTAATGTTGTATGTTCCATTTTATAAATGAATGGGATAATGTTATGGGTGTCGGTTACAAAAAATAAATAATGAAGGTGTCTTCCATGTTGCATATAGGACATTTTAGGTCATGAAGCATTGAATGCCAATAGGCAAACCTTGATAAATAAAATACTATGGAAAATGTTTAATTTTTAAAGTAGTGGTATTTCATTTTTTTCAAATTTGTTGCTTCCATAACTACACATTATGATTAAGCTTTTAAAGATGATTGAATCTTAGTCAAATATTAGTATTAGAATTACTAAGAGTAAACAAAATCTTGGACTAATATGGAAAAACATGATAGTTATTAATCCAAGCAAAATCAAGAAATCCATTATAAGAATCTTGAATAGTTACACTTTTGTCCAAACTATCCCAAAGATAAAAAAATTTAGAATGTAGAAACATTAATGTCATAGAGACTTTGACATTAAGATCAAGTAATCTAGCAATTATGCATGCGAAGAGGTAAAAGGGAGGAAATGCTAAGCTTAGACCATGTACTGCAAAGGTGTGAATGTTTAATAGCTCATGGTTCATTATTAATGGGAAGCCACCAATGGTTCATTATTAATGGGAAGCCACCAAGGAGAAATCTTATCAAGCATAGAGATAGAAATAGTAATATTATTGAAGTTCCAAAAATTATCAATAAAACTCTAAGCCTTCCAAATGTGCTTTATGACAATAGAACTAGATATTGTAATACCTTTTGGAAAAAAGATTCAATTAAGAAAATGAATATCTTTCTAGTCATCACTATCTCTAGACATACCCACTTGGCACCATATAAGTATTTAACCACCCACTTGGCATATAAAATAATACCTTATAACAATTCACCAATCCTAATCTAGCATCCTCTTTGTGAGAATTCCAAATGTCCCATGCAACATGAGAAAATCCTTTTCTAAAATGGTTACTACTTCAAAGGAAATTTCAGATAAGCTAATCAATGAGATGGTATGTAGAATGGGATAATGTTACAACTAAGTTGCACATTTAGGTAAATAAAACAATACTTAGATGTAAATAATTTTGAATAAAATAATTAGGACACAGCCATTTAATGAAACTTTAATCTTTGATATAGAGTATAATTAAATCAACCTTAAGAAGAGTCTTGATGGCAATAAAATAAGCTTGGTAAGGCACATGGTTTCTAGATGCACATTAAACTTGCTTCAACTAAAGTTACATGTTCATTATACTTTGTTACTGATATTAATAATCTTAATTTCTTATTTCAACTTTGAACTAGTTTTAGGGATTTGTGATATTGAAACTATTTTGTTTACCTTTAAGATTGAATGAATCTAGTAAATTAGTTTAGTTTTAGTAATATTTTTGCATGATGCTTGTGTATTTTAGTGTAGGAACAAGCTACATGCTTTAAAGTTTTTTGGAACATCCTACCAAAATCAGAATCAAGTATAGAGTGGGCATTCAAGCCTTGAACGAGCCATCATAAGCAGCTATTATGCAAAAAATAAAAAGTCATTCAAGCCATTCAGTTTACTTTAGTTCAACTTGGAGTGGTTTGGAAAGTTTGGAGATAGCTTGGTTACAAAAGCATTTGCTTGATGTCAAATTTTCTCCAAAGTTTGAACATATCGATAATCATTGTTGGAATTTACACGAATCGATAAGTTTTCAATTCTTCATGTTTTAGTCAATATTGCTAGACATAGCTCAATTGATAAAAATCGATATGATATTGGTTCATAGTGCTTAATTAATACAAATCGATATCGTTGTATTTTCATTGCTGAAATTTGCTAGATTGTCGAGAAACGCTATATGACTCTAAAATTTTTTGTGCATATTGTTAGAGGTCGCTATTGAGCAATGCAAATTGATTAACTGAGATATTTGATTTTGAAACACTTGATCTAAATGAAATATGATATGTTTTGCCTTAGATTTAATACGAACCTGTAGATATGATATAGAAGAGCACAAATCTCATAGAAAATGAAAGAAACTTTACAAATTTAAGTCACAAGGATGAAATCTTGGAGAAACTTGATTAATCTTCATGGAAACATAATTATACTTCATAAAATGACTAAATGACTTGAAAATATTCTCAAATTTCCTTAAATGACTTTCATAAATTGAGAAATTCTTGAGAAGTAAAGCTATCTTTCAATAATCAATTCAAATGAAATAAAATGCTATTCAAAGCATTAAAGTGCCTTCAAATAAAATGAAATGAGAGCAATCTTTCTTTGGGAGATTTTTCTTCTTTATTCTTTCATGATCTTTAGTGAAATTTTGACATGTAAGAGATGTGAAATTGAAGATATGTGAGATAAGGGTGAGAAAATTATGGAAAGCTTGAGAAAAATGATTGATTTGATATGAACTGAAGAAAACTTTGAAATGAAAGAGCTTAAAAGCTTCATTGATCATTAAAGGAGGATATTCAATCTAAAATTTTTTGAGATCTTCCTGCTTGAGAGCTTCATTAATGGAGGATAGTAAATTATTGATCAACAATGGAAATCATCATAAGAATTGAAAATGGAGTAAGAGAGAAGAAAGAACAAAGCGAAAGCACTCATGGCTTCTTACTCTTCAAAATTTTAAATAGTTTACTCCCTCACTCCTGCTTTGATTTGGAGGCTCTTGACCTCTTTTTATAGTAGGACAGAGAGGCTTGGCCCCTTCTTTATGTAAATTTTATCCCATCTTTTGAGAACTTGGTAGGTTAGACTTTGTTTTTTCTAACTTTTCCTTGGTGAGTGACGATGACTTCTAACTGTTTTAATATGAAATATGGGAGAGACAACAATGACAAAAGTAGGCATTGTGCCAAAAGTTGACACTTGATTTAGTTTCATGACTTACCTTAGCATTGTGACATCTAGTGCAATGTGAACATGTTCAATTTTTGCACAATCTCTGGGCACAATCATTTAGGGTTGAATTCTTTTTATTGGAAGTTGCATCATCATTGCCTACCTACGCTCATAGGTTTGGAATGTTATTGTTTTGGGTGTTGGACCATATATATATACATATTAGGGTACAAAAGCATAGGAATATTGTAGAGAGGAAAAACTCCAAATAAAAAAAAACAAGAAAAAAAAAGGAAAGGCCTAATGGTTTTGGAGATGTCTTTTCAAGTTTGTATCTTTAGAATCAATCCTGAAAAACCTCCCCTCTAGGATAGGAAACCAAACATTTCATGAAAAGATTAATATTGAGTAGAGGTGAGAAGGTCCTTGCTCTCTTCCCCTGCTTTGTTAATAAAATCAACATTATCAAAAGATATTATCTCCATATTTTGACCAATAACTATAAATGAATTATTAGTAGTTAAAATATCTTGAATATGTTATTCATTTTCAAGATTTGGCATCTAATCACCAATAGATAGAATTCCTTGATGTTTTTTATTATGAAGAATCATTTGGAAACCATCTATATTAACAATAGGTTTCTATGAGACTTTAGGAATAAATATTCATTTCCCCTTAGTGATTAAAGCATTTTTGGACATTGATTTAACTGAAACGTTTCTCAAAGGTACAATTTGTTGAACACCAGTAAAACAAAATGGTGGGCTAACTATTGAAACTTCAACAGAAGAAATCATTGTAGGATTTGTAGCATCTATAGCAAAAACCTTAGTAGGATTTACAACATTTGTAAAAGCAACCTTAGTATTGTTTGTAGGAGCTTGGTGTTGATGTGCTTGTATAGCCTTTTCTCATAGCATAAAGGACATGAATCAAACATATGACCCTCTTGATGATAATAGTGACATGGCTTTGGAAGATTGTAATAAACAACATTCTACATATAATCAATTCCACTAACACACATAAGAATTTCTCACTTAAGCAAATTAACATCCACCTCAATCATATATCAAATTATACAAAAATCAGTAGATGTAGCTAGAGTTTAAAAATGCTTAATTAACATAATTCAAGAGATAATATCCCTTTTAACTTTTTCAAAAATTAATAGAAAATTCAACAATTCAACAAAATAAGGAGCCCTTTGAAATTTAGGAGATGCAGGATTAAAAGAGGAAGTTCACTTTCAAATAATTAATAAAGCATGATAACGACTGAAAATACCAATATCAAGAGCCTTAAAAACAATTCTTGAATTAACAAATTCTATAAAAAAAAAAAAGATTTTGATAGATAATGTGCATGGACAGTATTCAATCCTTGATCTTTCCAAATTAGATTTAAATGACTCAAAAAACTTTAGGAATGTGGTAAATAACCTAGAATTTATATGAAAACATACCTTCCAGAAATTTCCTAAGTAATAGATTTATATAAATCATTAGGTAACTCATAGAATGGTAAAGAAGCACTAGATCTTCTTGAAGGATGACCTATTAAATCTAGTAGCATTGCATGTAATTTCAAATAGATTCACTAAAAAAATTTAGATTCGTTGAAGAAACATTAGATCTATAGAAAAACATGAGATCCAATGAAAAACATTAGATTTTCTTGAGTTTAGAATGCTATTTGTTTTATGTATCATATTGCATTACATGTGATTGGTATTTTTTTTCATTTATTATGACCTAGCTTTGATGCTATTGTGTAGATTTGATTACTTGATCACTATCCTACACATTTATTTTATTATTCTCATTGCTTTGAAGAGCTCCATCTTGTTTATTTTTCATTGAGAAGTTCTAGTGTGCCTTGTGAGAGAATCAGTTATTTGTTCTCAACCTTACAAGGTTCTTAGAAGTCCTACAAGATACTAAGCTTGGAGATTGATGAATAATAAAATTGTTTGTATCAGCTATGATATTGTAGTAATGATATTGTAGCCCTTGATGTGATTTCACATTAACTAAATTAGAATTGTAATAAATGCCTATAAATATGAACTCACCTACTACATTTAAGACATCTTTGATTATAATTGTAGTTGAACTCTTGAACTTTATTTTCATTGTTTAGCTTATAGTTAGCGGGCATCTACAACGTGAATCAAAGTTAATTGTATGTATTTCATGGTTAGAAATAAGATTGAGATTGATTTTCGTTCATTGTAGCACTTTGAATTAGTTTATATTTATTTTTAACTGTTCTTTAATTTCCAATGCAATTTACATGGATGCACATTAAATTAATTAGTTAAAGGAGCATGATCTGATATTAAGTGTAATCCTAGTAGTGTTATTACTTGGTTTGCTTAGTGGCATAACAATTGGTAGTGGGTAAGTGAGTCTAGGACATGATGATATATTATAGAATAGAAACATCACCATAATCTAGTTTAGGATTTATTTTCATTATTATTAATTTGATTAAGTAATTAATTTCTATGTTTTCAATTAGTTTAATTATGAGCCTAACATCAACTATCATTCACCTCATCTAGACTAAATCATATGTAGACATAAGGGTGACTATTGGTCTAGGTGGGAAGATCATGAACTAGGAATATGTATTTTTCGAACATTCAAATATTTTTTATTTTGTCCCTCAATATTCATTTGAAAATTAAATAGTTTAAATTTATTATATATTTATCAAATTTATAAAAAATTTCGAAATTAATCTATTCTAAAATTTGTAAATAGATGTAAGAACTTTTTGGAAGTTTTGTTTTTTTTTTTTTTGGAATAACTTTTAATTTATAATGGAGAATGTGTTTAATTTTTTAAGGATTTAAGTTGGACATGAAAATATTCAACATATTTACCATTTTGAGATATTATAGTTTCTTTAAACATATATAAATGGTTATTCCATGAAGCATGTTTACCTTTATGAAGAGATTTATGATTCACTTTAATGTTATCCTTGTAATAACTTATATTTTTTAGTGGGAAATTAAAGATGCCTAGGATGGCTTATTAACTAGAGGATAGTTGAACCTAGTTTTCTTTTGCCTAACCAATGGGATCACCTTGGTTAACTCTTCTAGTTACAAGGTTTGTTTCATAACTAGTGGGTTGACACTAGGGGCATTCTTATAAATGTTACCCTTACAAGACTAGGATCTAGCACTAGTAGATGATGTATTGATTTTTTGTGGCATATGCATGTCTTTTAAATGGTGCTATCTAGTGGCAATGATTTTTGGAAGAGGCATGTTCATAAGCTTTATGAGATATTATTGACTAGAACTTGGTATAGTAGAATAGGTAGATCATTCAATGTCTAGAGTGTTCCCTTTGACAGGCTTGCGTTGAGAGGTACTATTGGTAGCTCTAGACATTATGTCACTATCAATATTTATAGTTGTCTATGTATACAACTAGATTGTAGAGCTAATGTGGTCACCAACAAAGTTCTTGAAAAGTGCTATGTTGGTGCTTCTCAAATCTAATTCCATGGATGACCTAGTAGACTTGGACATAGTAGATCCTTTGATAGAGATGTTGGTATCATAACTCTCTTTCCCATCTAGCTTCTTGCCTTGCACTTGTGAATCTTGTAGAGAGAAAATATTTATTCAATTACCTTTGAAAAATGATTAAAAATTAAAGGTTGTTTAGATACCCTTGTTTCTCATTGTGCTTTGTATAATTGATCTCATAAAGATTTTGTAATTATGTTCTTCATGAGTTTGGAGATGTTTTTCAACTCTTTAATGTAAGATTGCTCAAGCTTCACACCATTCAAATAGTATCTTGTATCCTTAAGAATATGAATAGAAGGAGAAATCTTAATATTTGAACAAGTGACTACCACTAAAATAGACATATAATGACTAATAAAAGTTCTTATCATTTTTGACCCTCTATATTTAATATGCCACAATAATTTCTTATTCATTTTTAGTTGACAAATTCAACCCAATTGAAGTTGTTTTCTTGTCTCATCAAAAGTGTGTATGAAATAATAAAAAAGAAGAGAATTGATTACTATTCAAATTCCTTCTAGAAAAGAGGAGTAACTAATGACTGAACAAACATGCTTGAAAAAAAAAAAGAAAAAAGAAAAAAATTGAAAAAAATTATATTTTTATGATATGGTAAAAACCTAATTTTTTTAGGTTTGAAAAAGAAAAAGAGGAATTAAGTAAATAAATTTTTAGAGAGGAATAACAAGAACAAAAGAAAATCAATAAAAAAAATAACAATTACCTAAATATGAAAGATAAGCAAGATAAGGTATGGTTTTTTTGTATTTCTATATATAATTTTGTAGGTTATTATAATCTACAAAAATCATATAAAATAAAAAAAATGCACGGATTGTGTCATTCAAATTCAGAAAAAAATATAGTCTATCTCAAAAATTCTTTTTTATTAAAAAAGAGAACTTATTCAATTTTTTATAATTAAAGCCTTTTCAAAAGAACAAAATCCTCATGATTTTATCTTTTAAGAACAAAAAATAACCAATTTGGATATAGAAATCATATAAAAAACATTTTACTAATGTTTACCTTTTAAAAAAATTAAGGATTCTTTACAAATACATGGATTATAATCAAAAAAAATTTATAAATCCCCTTTTTTGAATTCTTTTCTCTCTTCTTATTTCATGAAAAAAGCAGAGATATCCTTTGAGAATTTTTTGAAAAGATAGAATAGAACTTAATTGAATGACCAATAGAAGTAAAGAAAAAAAAGAGAATAAAATTCCAATGTATTAAATTTAGAATAAATAATAAGTTTTTGAGATTATCTTTGGAATTTATAGAAGAGTTACTCCAAGGAGAACATAATTTGATACAAGATTAAAAATATGAAGAACAAAAAAAAAAAGAAAAAAAGAAAAAAAAAAAGATTTTTGTGCAAACCCCTAAAAAATATAAGTTATTACAAGGATAACATTGAAGTGAATCATAAATCTCTTCTAAAAGGTAAACATGCTTCATGGAATAACCATTTATATATGTTTAAAAAAAATATAAGATCTCAAAATAGTAAATATGTTAAACCTTTTAGTGTCCAACATAAATCCTTAAAAAATTAAACACATTCTCCTTTATAAATGAAAAAGTTATTCCCAAATGAGAAAAAAAAACTTCTAAAAAGTCCTTGCATCTATTTATAAATTTTAGATTAGAGTAATTTCAAAATTTTTTATAAGTTTGATGAAAATATATAATAAATTTAAACTATTTAATTTTCAATTCAATATTAAGGGACAAAAAAAATATTTGAATCTTCAAAATTTTATCTTTATATAAAAGAAAGTATTACTCAAATTTGTCTAAATTAGATCATCACATGTTCCATAGAATTAGGGGTCTAGTATTAATAATTCGAGCTTTTTATCAAAAAAGGTACTTTTATCTTTTTTATTGTAAAACAAGAATGTTGATCATATTCTTTTGTCACAAACTTTTGAATTTATAGAAGATTTGAAAGAATTATCCACAAAAGTTTATATAAACTATACTTTTAAAGGTGTGGAATTTTCCAAGTAAAAACATCCTAGTAGATGATGGAAAGATGGTTTTCAAGTAAAAATATTAAATTCTTTTTTCCTAAACCTTGGCATGAAGCTTTTGATGCTATTCAAAAAGTAAAAGCCACTTATATATTGATAAGATGATTTGAAGTAAATACTCTTTATGGTAATAAAGTCAAAACATTTTCATTTTAGAAACCTATTGTAATAGAAATAAAAAACTATTAGAAATTTCTCAGGAATTGTTTTTAGTTTTTTTTTTTAATCAAAAGTTAATTGAGTAGTTTATAAACTTCATTAGGTTTATGCTTAAATTTGTTATAACTAGGTTCATGTTGAAATCAATATGTATAGAATAAGAAAAGAAATAAAACCTCTAATTCAAAATCAATTAAGCTCTTTTAGTTATACTAAAGATTGCAAATGACCTTCAATCAAAAAAATAAATCATATAAAAAAGAAAGAACAAAAACAAAGTTTTTGTATATAATATTTTTTCAAATATGCCAAACAAAATAAAATATCAACATATTAACAAAAGAGATTAAATCAAAGTACTAAGAATTGGACTTTGTACATAATGAAATACAAAAATTACAAAGGTAGGTGATGAAGATATTTTTATAATCAGAAAAGCAAAAAAATTAAGATTATACATGATAAAAAGGAGTTGTGGATGTAAATTTGGATTCATAGTTACAAAGATTCAAACAACTAGTTTAGTGGGAGTCAAAAATATTTTTCTTGTTTTGCCTATGTTTAAAATAATTTTGCTAATGATCTTTTCTCAAGTTCTTTTTACATAAAATTTTTTTTGTAGTTTTTAGGCATTTTGTAGTCAAAATAAAAAAGATATTTCTTTTAAACTAAAAAGAAGTAGTAATAATAATAATAATAATAATAAATCTTTAGTCTAAATCATGATAATATAATAATGAGATCTTCTCCTAGTGGTAAGACTGATGATTTAGAACCTCTAAGTCATGAGTTCAATTTTGGTGGGTAATGCTAAGTTATATCGTTCTAATTGGACTATGTATCTTAGGGTGTATCTAAACTTTAACTATTTTGGATTTCAATACCTTAAGTCATGATGATATATTATCTTAAGCATATGTATTTCATGATATATGGTAGTGTACAACAAACAATAAACCTTTCTTTAGGTCATTCTCATGATTAAAATAAAAGTATCATTTATAAAAAAAATAATGTCTTAGGTAAAAATAAACTTTTTGAATATAAAGAATCTCAAGCTCTACAAATAAAAAACTAGTAAGGACTAAAGTATTATGATTGATGAGTGGTTGGGTATTCCAACACTTCACCATAAAAGTCACACAAGTGTACACGTGTGACGTAATCATAATTCATGGATGGCCAATGTAAATTCACAAGTAGTTGAGGTTTAGTTTGTGATCGCTATCTTCTCACTTTGAGTTCGTGAAGTGTAAGTTGTATGGTTTAACTCTTGGTGAGGCATATGATAGGCTGATGATGTTGTAAGCATGGTCAAAACAAAGTAATATGATTTACGCTTAAGTGTAATAAAAGTAAAGAGACTATTCTAGACTATTGGCAATAAGTATGCATTCTTGGTTTACCATTCATGCCTTGGGCTTCTGAAACCGTCATTGAGATTACCAAATGTTATACTACTAGGTGAACCAAGCAATAACACTAATGGTATTACCAAATGATTGCACCATACGTTTGAAAATAGTCATACTTATACTTCATTAGTAAGGAACAATGGAAAAGTAAAGTACTTAGGAGTTGTAAACAATTTAAGAAAACTAGACATGCTTGAAAGATGGTAATTATACTAAGTAAAAATGTACTAATTAAGAGTAAAGTCAACTGAGTAGAATGCTGCAATTGTGGAAAAAAATCTCTATCTTTATTTTTGACCATGAACTATGCCCAAGAACAATTCACTAGAACAAATACTTTGCATAGCTGTTTAACATCACATTGCAAACATTTACTATATTGCTAAGTGTAAAATCACAAAAACAAACTACAAGAATTGCCTAAGTGTTGGACAAAAGTTGTTCATTTGATACGACGATAGGTTGGTTTTTATAGTGAAGACCAAGATGCACTAGATCGTATCTATGATGATGTAAGTAGGGCTACAATAACATAGATATAATATTGCATCAAAGACTTAAATGGTTTTATCATACCCTCATGACTGATTGGAAAGTTGTCCTTGAGTTGAAACCAAAAGAGGATAGAGTTCCTTACAAAATTTGTGGGATTGTATATAGACTTGAATACTATGAATTATTTATATTACTAACACTACTACGAATGTCACATTAGGGTTCAAGTGATGTTTACAAAATTATCATTCATTGCATGATGGACACATATGAAAAAAAACAAGAAAAAACAAAACAAAACAAAAATTTAGAGCTCGATGTAACGTTATGTCCCAGGTGGTGGTGGCTCCTCCATTGATCTCTTTCCTTTGTCATTGGGCTTTTGGAACTGATGGTGGTTAAGTAATGCCTAAATTTTCTCATCTTTTGATTTGGGATCATGTACCTTCCAGGCGAATTTGACAATGTTTGTTGGAGTGAGTACTTCCAATGGGCAAGGAAACTATGGAAACATCTTATTTTCCTTCACATACCATGTTGTTAATTGTCATCATTCTTTCGCAAATGCTCTGGCTACTTTTCTTAGTTCTTGGTAGTTTTTCATTTTGTTAGCCAAATTTGCTGCAACATCCATTTGATCCTGGTAGCTAGCCTTGACTACTTAAAGTTTAGGATTTGCAATGTGTAGCTTTTGTTAGGCATCTGTCCTATCTGCAAACCTGTTCTCATATAGTGCATAGATTGCAACCACTTGTTGCTCCAATTCATTTTTGGATCTACTTGTTGTGAGCATGGCTAGATTAGCATAATGAAGGTTTGCTAATCCCATGTTTTTTGTGAGATCTTTGATCTATAGGTCCTTGTTCTTAATTTCAGCTTGATGGACATGGGAAAGACCATCTAGGATTGGCTACCAATAAGGTGTTTGTGTTGTGATGGTGTTAATTTTGGCCTTAGCCATTTGGATTTTTTTTTCATTGATCTGTTTATACATACCCACTTAGTTTCTGAAGTGTTCTTTGAGCCTTTTATGCTTCTTGACCTTGTTTTACCATGCACTAATCTCAATAGCTAACTTTTGGTAGATTGTGTAGACTTCCTCCATCAATAAGATCTATTATCCTTGGTCAATTTTCACATGTCATAATTGACTCTTGTGAATTATTCTCTAAGTTTATGGATGCTCTCTTCATGAATATTATTTTGTTTCTCAATATCAGTCAAACTTATATTCTCTACACCAATCTTCTTATTTTCTTCCTCCAAGGTAGTTAGGGCTTTGGCATGAGCATATGTTTGTGCTTTAGCCACTAAAGCTTTTCATGTTGCTTTCTTCTTCTCCATTTCCACTTGAATGTTTCTAGATATTAGCTGGGCTACTTATTTAGTTTTGAATTTATTTAGTTGGTGACATTATGTATTGTGTAAGGTCTTGTTTCTATGCTCTTAATGTTGCCAGTTTGGCTTGCAATCTTTGCACCTTATTTTCTGCATGTTCAACCCTAGTTGAAACCATCACTAGCTTACCTTTGTTGAAATAAGTTCAGATTGTATTGCAATGATATTGCTTGGAATATCAAAAAGGTTCTACATCACTTTCCCTATCTATAGTATTCTATCCAAGATATCCTCATGTTGTTGTGGGATCATAGAGGTTCTAGCTATTATTTCAACATCTTTCATTCTAGTCATATCTACTAGTGGCATAACAAGAACATTGAAAGACTCCTTGTTATGATTAGTAATAACTTCAGCTACTCCAGCTACATCCTAGTGTTGCATAAGTACAACTATGGCTCTTTCTCTTATTTCTAGCATAAGTTTGAAGGATGCAGTGTTCTTTGATATTTGTTGTGCCCAATCCTCATCTCATTCTACTTGTAATAATATTTGACCACTAGTTGGTCCTATTGATACTGCATGCCTTATGAGATTGTCTTTAACTTGATACATGCTTGAGACTTCTCTATTCTCTTAATTAATGATTTTTGCAATATGATGTAAATGGCTAATATATGGTATGTAATCTTATTGTGCTGGTGGAGCACTTGATCCTGGTCTATCACTAGTTGGTGTTGATCCAATGGGCCCTATTTTTTCTTGTCCTATAGCTAGAATGTTTCTGGATGATGTGGATCTTGCAGCTCCCTTAGTGCCTATTGGATTTTCTAGTTGATCTTTCTTGAGAGGCATTGGCTTTAACATCTTGATGTAGAATGCGTTTGGGGCTTTGTGTAGAAGATCACTGATATAGCCCAGACTTCTAGCTTGCTTGCATAGTCTTCTTATTAGGCAAGGGTATGAGAAAGTGAGTTTCCCTACCTTCTTCTCTTTAAATCTTCTTTGGATTTATAGAAATAGTAGATGAGCCATGTTTGCTTGGAATTTTCCCATAAGGATGATGCTTTTTCTTATAGCATAGGTGGAAATCCTATTTAATATTTTGATGGGAAAAATATGATAAGTCTCAATCTTAAAGTATATCTTCTCTTCAGCAAAAAATCCACTATATTCTTTGTTTGCTATTCCGTAAGCCCTTTGTAACCATAATCTTTTTGCATTAGTATTGGAGCTTGTGGAGATTTGTGCAATTTTTGATTTAACATTTGGAAGGTTCAATGCCTTTGCAATTGCTGCCACTAAATAGGGCACTATGGTTCCCTCAATTTTAATTGTGGCATCATCCTATTTATTTCTCCAAAACTGATAAAATTCCCCTAAGTATCATTTGCCACTGCATAATAGTGTTGGCCAAAGAGAAGAGGGTTGGAGTTACTCTCAGAAATTGGTAGGTGCAAATTCATAAATGATCCAAAGTTAAGTTCTACAATGATTATAGACATGATGAACTTCTCCTGAAGAGCTCGGAGACACTTGCTTGATAGCGTGAAGCATTGTCCCTGCTCTTGAGCTGGTGGTGCTTCAGCTTCAGCTTATGCAAAATGTTCCATCGTGAGTGTTTGTTGATGAATGTTGAAGGATTGAGCCTCTTTCTTAGCTTGTGGAGTCTATTCTCTAGCTTGTTTCCTTCCTCTGGGTCTTTTACCCCTTTTTTGTGAGGATCCTTCAGCTGTGGGCCTTTTAAAAGCCATTTAGAACCATAAAGGATTCATTTAAGATTAACCAAGAATTTTATATAAGCTCCTAATGGTTCATAATCCTCTCTCAAGTTCTTGGATCTAATTAAAATTTATCCTTATTATTACTTTCTAGCTCTTATTATGATTCCAGAGTTAGAGAAATTACAAAAAGAAACCCATAATTGCTACATTTTCTAATGAGGTATGAACAAATTAGTTATTTATGATCTCTCACAATGGTTATTTCCTTATTTACGTATGCTGGAATGGTTGTTTGGAAAAAATTTTTAAGTGTACTTGTTTGATTAAAATGTGAATAGTTATTATAGTTCTTACCCTTGATATATTCTTCCAGGTGTTAAAAGAATTTTGCTCAAATCATACATACTATGCATAACACTCTTTCCCATGACTAAGTTGATCACCCTATGATCAAGAGGGTTCAAGAATCACATAAATTGGAGCTACAGTGAAGAAGCTATGTATCTTGAAATTTTGGTTGCCAAAGAGTTAAAAACTAGCATGAACTTGCTATGCATTAAATGAGAAGAATGAAAACTTTCTAACTTATCACACACATATATATAGGTTCTTGTAGTGGTGACATCATAGATACAATATCATAGCTACAATGTTGCAAGAGCTAATACATCCTAGCTACGATGTCATCATTAAAAAATTAGAGATTTTGAGTAATTTCTAATGGAAATAATTAAGTGAAATGAATAGTCTCAAAGATAGAGAAGTGGTTTAAAGGGTTCTTAAGTAAGGATGATGATTAAAATATGAGAATTTAGTATTAAAAGTATATGAAAGAAGGAATCTTAGGCAAACTTAGTCAATGAGGTCTATAAGAGATGGTTGGTAGGAATTGTTACAAGTATGATCAAACAGGAGCATGTAGGAAAGTATTGATGATCATTTAAGTGTTCTAGAGGTACAAGATGATGTGGAATTAGTCATCAGGTATGAAGCACAAGAGTTATACCAGTGAATCCTCCCCAAAGCAGGCTCTAGCCCTTAGTGCCCTTGTATAACCACACTTGCAAGTGTTTGTAGGTACTCAAGGACTTGAATGTAAAACATACTTGTCTTCCAAAACACACATGTTAGGATTACCTTAATAAGAAAATAACACTATATTATACAAGACTGTTAAAGTATAATTGTATAGAATAGTGAGATGGAATAGAAATATCAAGGATTGTAGAAAATGGGACATGAGGTGTCTTACCATAGGCATAATTAATTCTATGTGTAATATATAGTTAAAGTAATCATTAGTCTTTTTGCCCAAGATTCAAACCAAGTCCATACCACTTACCAGTGATATTGCATTATATCATCTCAACACTAGCAATCATAAGATTACCACAACTATGAGAAGTATTACCACCTAGCAAAGAAGTTCAAGGATATAGTTTTATTATAGCATACTTTAGCATTTAAAGGAGATTTAGCCATTGGATAGAGGAGTGCCTTTATGCATGGGTAACATGTCTTTCTAGCCTGATAACTAATGCGAGTCCAAGAAACCTTCAAATTTTTGAGAAGTTGCCTACCTTTAGGCATGGATAACATGTCTTTCTAGTGGAATCATTGAAAAGTTTTATGATGTGCATTTATTAGGTTATTAATGGATCGACCTTACTAGAGGACTACCTTCAGGCATTGGTAACATGTTGTTCCAATGACATGGTAAGGAAACACTTATTTTAGATATACTTCCATTTTTCATTAAAACTCAAGTGAATAATACAACTTAACAGCACGATAAGACTTATAGTAGTAGCCTTAGAGAATCCACAAATATGCTTGATGTCACACCCTTTTCATTCTCACTTGGTTCATCACTTTTCTACCTAGGCATATTGATCATAAGTTTATTTTAGTTTTATTATGAGGAGAATGTCATTATGTCCATGGTAAGAACTTCTTATAATTAGAAATGAGTGGATGGATTATGTGGTCTCATTGTGTATAGAATCAATCCTTCAATGACTTGATAACATAGGGTAAAATTCACATTATTGGGACTACATCTTGTTTTATTCCTTTGCACTTTATTAGAAAAATCAACAAAAAATATGTACAAGATAGGTAATGAGAAATTATAGAAAAATGATAAGAATATAAAAGATAGAAAAATATCAAAGAATGAAAAATGATCAAAAATGAAAAAAGTATAAAAGAATGGAAAATTTATGATAGAATGTCAAAACTAGTAATAAAAGTAAAAAAGAAAAAAGTATAAAAATGTCAGAAGAAAAACTTATGCCTAAGTGTCAGGTGTGACACCCCCATGACTATTATGAGAAGTGGATAATTAGAAGATGGAACATGTGGTAAATTTCTTGGTAGATAGAGTAGAGTCCTTAAAAGAGTAAGACAAGTCATGGTATGGTTTGACTTGTTGAATATTAACAAGAATTAGCTTTTGTGTGGTTGTTGGGTGATAGATCTGCATGGTGCCGGATTGGTATGTAGTATGGATGATGTAGGATCCTTTTGATAAGATTTGAAACTTAGTTTTTATTCAACATTACTAGGATTATAGTAGAGGACTTTATAACCCAATTTTATTGACACTTGTCTTATTTTGGCATCATGCCTACATTTAGAATAATTTTTGTGAATTTCATTACTCATTTGAGCTAACAATTGATTTTTGTCTAAGAGATAGAGATTCACAAGGCATTCTCTTGGAGCAAAGCTTAAATCAAGGTTAAGTATACTAGTAGTAGAAAGGGTATTGAGTTGTAGTTGGATCAGTAATGTAGGTAGTTTATAGTAAACTAAATCATACAAGCAATACCCTATAGGAAGTTTCCAAGTTGATCTATATGCCTATAGAGCATGATTAAGTTTAGTGCTCCAATCCTTTCTATAATGACTAACTGTTCTAGTTAATAGTCTTGTGATTTCTTAGTTAGTCACTTTTGCTTGACCAATCACTTGGAGATGATAAGATGTCGTTAGTTTTTGATTTACCCTAAGTTGTTGCATTAACTTTTAAAATGTAGTTCCTATGAAATGAGTCTCAATGTTAGATATAAGCATGCATGGTACTCCAAATCTATCCATCATACGTTGTTGAAAGAATTTATAAGCTATTTTTATTGTGTAATCCTTGACTGCAGCTGCTTCTACCCACTTTATATAATAATTAACCATTACTAGAATGTAGGACTTTCCATTTGACATTGGTGTGATGGAACCCGTGGAGTTAATTTCCTGAATGTTGAAAGGTTCCAATGGTTGTATCCATTGTTGTGGTTCTTCATTTCTAGCTATCAGCCCTCCATCTTTTTTGCATCTTTCACAATACTGTGCAAACTGATGTGCAACCCTAAATATGGTAGGCCAAAATTAACTTAACATCATCAATGTTAGTGCTATCCTTCATCCTACATAGTGACCACCACATGGTCCTTCATGTGCATCTTGTAAGACTCTTTGTTGACTCTCTTCTAGAATGAACCATCTTATTAACCCATCAGTGCATATCTTGTAAAGGTTTCCATTGATTTCTATATATATTTTCACTTTATGAAGGAATTGTTCCTTATATTTCTTGTTTCATTTAATAGGAAGTTCTTGTTTGGTGAGATATTGATGAATCATCATTGTCAAGTAATGTCAATGGGCATGCGTCAACACATACCTGTTGATGCATGAAAAGATGTATCAATGCATATGCATCAATAGAATCTCTGGTCTTGCCTATATAAATGTATGCTCCCACTACATTTATGGCATTGTTCATTTAGTAGCATAGTGAAGCTCTCGCAATTTGTTCTTGTAATAGTTTCAATATTTTCTAAGTTCTTGTAGTAGGAGTTGAGAAGTGTATGGATATTTATTTGAACATTGATATACCTAGATACTTCGGTGTGAATGGTAATAAAGATGTTCTTGATAAATTTTGTAACACTTGGAATTAGCATAATGTTTACTTTAGTATTATACAATGTACATTCATGCACTTAATTAATTAGTTTAATATGAATAATTAATGCACATAAGTATAACCACCTCATGCATACGTTAACACTTGGTAATCCTAGTAGCACTTATGCTTGGTATCCCAATAGTGTTGTGGCAAGTTTAGGATAAGTATGGTAAGTGGGAATGGATGCTTATGTTAGCATTAGATTAAGGCATTAGATAGTTACTAGATTGATTAGCATTTAATCACTTTATTTTCATGCTTAGGATAAATAGATAAAAGATATAAAAGTTGTACAAAGCATGTGCCTTAGTTACACTTAACCATACCATTGTACCTTCACAAGTAAAACTGAGAAGACAATGATCATGTCCTTAAGTTCACTACGTAGATAATGAGCACTTAGAGAGCTAAAGTTTGTAGAATTTGACTAGATCGCTTAGTGAATGTTATGGTTAGATGTAGGGACTACTTGCTACTCATCATTGGTGTTGTTGTTGGGGACTTTAGTTAGTTATGTGCACTATCTAAAATGTTAGTGAAATCATGTAGCGACATTGTAAAGGACTTAAAGCTAAAATCATTAATATAATAAAGAATTCCAAAAGCACATTGTTTGTTAAACACTAACATGGCTTGTTCTCATAGGAAATATTCTTCACCATCATTCGTGGGTAATTCGAATCCAAGGTAAGAAGGCCTAAAACTGCCTGTGCCTCAACATTGCAAAGTGGTCTATACACATTCGAATGCTTACACTCTAAACTTCACCTTCATCCTACACTAGCATGAGCAACTGTGGTGGAGGAACATGGAGGAAAAAATTGTGTTGCCTCTTGATTGATCAATTTCTATAATTCTGCTCTGCAATCTCATGAGATTGGGCATTGTAGGACTCATTACTAAGTACCAGGTTATCATCCCATGGAGGCATAGAGAAAGAAAGATCAATAGATGGAAGCTTGCTATGAGACATCAAAAGGCAAACAGTTCACAAACCCCCTATTCTTGTTGGGCCAAAAGGAAGGGGAAGACCTTTTCTTAGGAACTTCCCAATACATTGACTCTCCTTCTCTTCTTGATGAGGAGGCCCTCAATCAACATCTATAGTCCACTGTAGATAACCCTGGTTTTGGAAAGAGTAGATTCCATGACTGTGGGGCCTCAAAGGAAGGGAGTCAAGGTAGGAACAATGATTATCATCATGATAATAATAGACATGGTGATTGTGGTAGGGACTAGAGAAGAAGAAGTAGAAAGCACCATTATGGTGTTGGCTCTCCTTCCTCTTTGCCTCTATCATCCTCATTGTCCTCCTACTTCAACTCTTACCAAAGTTGTAGGAGAAATAGAGATTGTGATGGAGGTCATTGACAGGATAGAGATGACCACAAATCCCACTAAAACAGTAGAAACCAAGGGCATGGGAAATCAAGGGAGGCCCACCACAAAGAAAGAAGGGATAACAAAGAGCATCAAAGGCATCATGGCCATGACATGGGCCATAGAGAATGTTATAACTATGATGAGCCTATGCTTGTCACTAGAAACATGCTGAACTTTGCATAGGATGTGAGGATACCAACAAGGCACGTGAAGGATAACCAAATCAAACGGTTGGACATGAATAATATCCCTAAGTTTGAAGGGGGATATAACTATGATCCACATAATCATATCCAAGCCTTTCATGATGCATGTGCCTTATAGAATGTAGAGAACGAATGACAGAAATTGAAGCTATTTCCGAGGACACTCATTAAGGAAGCTAAAAGTTGGTATCAGTCCTTGGAATTGGAATTAATCCAACGATGGAGTATAATGTTTGAATTGTTCAATGAAAAATATCAAATGTACTCCCAAGTGTCTAACTTGAGAAGGTAGATCCAGGGTTGGAAATAAGGCACATATGAGTCCTTGGATATGGCCATGGACAAGTACTACTCTTTATTGCATTTATGCCTAGGCCATGGCTATTCTAAAAGGAAACAGCTAGGCCATATCATATATGGGCTCTGAATATAAATAAGGAGAACTTTTAGGATCTATGCCCAAGGGAGTCTTTCAGAGCAAAGGGTCCATTAGATCTAATGGATAAATGAATAGGTGACATAGGAAGAAGGTGAGTTAAGAAAAAGGAAAAGTGCAGAGCAGTACAACTAGGATCCTTCCATTCAAAAAAGGAGGGTTCAGTTTTGTGAAAATAAGGAGGCATCACTTGATGAAGTGGTGTAATGAAAAACCTTATTGATACAAACATTTGTTTCTAAAATATTGGTCAAGGTTGATAAAATATGGGATTCCTTGGACAAAAAATTCCAAACGGCTCTAAGGATTCTTGAGGAGAATAAAGAGCAAGGTAGTGGTCATGACAAAAGGAAAAAGAAGGAAGTTAAATGTGCCCATCAAAGGAATAAGGAGAAAGCTATTGTAGTGGAAGAGGTTATGGATTTTGAAATAGATGATGAAGGATGTGACATTTGCCAATATGAACATCCTAAGGGATGTTGTCCAATTGTGTCACACTTGTAGGAATCTAGGGTGTACACTTTGAATCCTCACTTGGAAAAATGATGAGCACCCAAGAGGTTGCCTTATCCTCAGGGCAACTATAGGTAGTTTCACAAACAAGCCTACTATTTGAGAGAAGCCCCAACTTAATCTCATGAGTAGTACCCGTAGTGGCAACATCCACAGTCATGGGGGATGCCACCACCAAGGTAGCAATACCCTTATTGTCAACTAGATCCGTGCAAGGACTATGTTCAACAACCCATTTCTCCACTTGAATTTTCTAGACATGATTCTTTCTAGCACCACAACTACCCTCCTAAATATTATAAAGCAACATCTCCAAGGGGGAAGTCCCCATTTTCCTATTACCCTCCTCATTCTTCTACTCCTACATGTCAATCCTTAGCTCCTTTGTCACCTACTCCATTTATACAAGGTAAAATACTAGCCCAACCATAGTAGAAAAATGCCACAAGGGATGTGAACTTATAGTCAACCCTCCAACTGAGTGGTTTTGATACTAAGCCTCAAAAAGACCCTTTTAAAGAATCAACAGTCATATTAAGCCCATACAAACACCTATGGCTACTGATCCTACTTCTTATCCTTCGTTCTCCATAATGTCCTTCAAGATCCCTTCAAACCAAACACCTCCCAAAGTGCACAATGTAATGTTAACCCATGCAATCACTGATTAGATAAAGGTTGGTCATCTTTCCAAGATGAGATCTAATCCATGGAGTCCCCTCATTTAGTTGCAAATCATTGGAAATGAATCTTGCAAGGCTCTTATGGACATAGATTCTGGTGTTAATTTAATCTCACAAGAAATGTACAAAGCCTGGAATTAGCTCCACTAAAGAAGATCAACATTCACTTAAAGTTATTAGATTAGTCCATCACTGTTTCCTTGGGATTGGTGAAGGACATTGTGATCATTGTGTGTGGATGGTCATATCCTACTAACTTCTTGGTAATACACGTGCATAACTACAAGGGAGACTTCCCTATCATTATGGGAAGAGCTTGGTTGAGTACAATTGATGTGCAGTTGGGAATTAGAGACCTCTCCTTGGAGATTTCCAAGTAGAATGAATTTAGAAAGATAGAGAAGAAGCGCATTCCATGCATTGTGTATAGTGACACAGGGTGCCATTATGTGTAGAAATTATGGACCCTTAAAAGTACAACACTCATAGCATGTAGGTAGTGTGTAGATTTCACAGAGGTTTAAAGGTACCCGTACGCAGCAACCACAAAATAGGAGGGTACCTAATGGCTAACAACTAAAATAGAGAGTAGTTCAACATTATGCATGGAATATACTGAGAGCCTCACAAGTGCCTATGTTGGAGGCATGAATGAACTAGAGAAAGTCCATTGCCAATGCTCTAATGAACATGATGAAACCAATTGGGGAGAGTTGAAATCCCTAAGGGCTTCAAATAGAAGCCCCTTGAGTTAAAGACTCTACCATTTGGAATGAAATATGCCTTTCTAAACAATGGTAAGCCAATCATCATCAATGTCAATCGTGCTCATGTATAGAAAAATAAGTTGTTGAAGCTCGTCAAGAAATAGCCAACATTCTATTCTTGCTCATATCATGAGCTGACAAGAATTGATCCAAGGATGTGCCAGCATTGGATCTATACAAAGAGGTAGCCATAGCGACGGTTGAATCCCAAGCTCAAGCAAATTGTAAAAGAAGAAATTAAGCAACTCCTCTAGGTAGGGTTCATCTATTCCATTGCGGATAGTGAGTGGATTAGCCTACTTGTGATCATGCCAAAGAAAGGTGGGACATGAAGGGTCCGCATTGATTTTAAGATATTGAACATGGAAACATTCAAGGATAATTTTCCTTTATCATTTGCAGATTAGGTGTTGGACATAATTTTGGGGCATTGTTATTATAGCTTTCTAGACAGTAATAGTGGCTATAATCAAATCTAGATAGGACTTGAGGATTAGGTCAAAACTACATTCATAAGTTCTTGGGGGACTTTTGCATACAAAAAGATGCCTTTTAGCCTATGCAATGCCCTTTCAACATTCCAACATCTTGTCCTTAGTTGTCTTTCAATAGAAAATTAGTAGTAGGATGGATGTCTTCATGGATGACTTCTCCACCTATGTGGCTATGTTTGAGAAAGCCTTGAATAGTCTAAAGAAAGTATGAAAAAGATGTGTGGAGAAAAAACTAAGGCTCAACTCAAAAAAGAGCCACTTGATGGTCTAGGATAACATTGTATTGGGGCACCAAATATCATAGAAGAGGATTGAGGTAGACCCTTAAAAAATAAGGATCATCCAAGGAATAACCCAAAAACTTAAAATTGTCAAAGACGTGAGGTCATTTCTTGGTCACACTAGCTATTATTGGCATTTCATTGAGATCTTTTCTAAGATTGGTAAACTATTGGTGAAGCTAACAAAGAAGGATGCTCCAGTTATCTATACTAAGGAATGCGAACATGCATTCTAGAATCTTAAACAGAAGCTCATAGAAACATCGATCCTACAAGAACCTGATTGGTCTAGACTATTCCATATTATGATAGACACATCTAGTTATGCCTTAGGATCCGTGCTCACATACTTAGATGATTAGAAACATCCCTATTACATCCACCATGCAAGCAGGAACATTGTGGGTGCACAATTGAACTACACCATCATTGAGAAAGAATTGATTAGTGGTGTATGCCTTAGAGAAATTCAAGCACTATGTTCTTGTATACAAGGTGTTTGTGCACACAGATCACAATGTAATCAAGTTCCTAATGAATAAACCAATGGTGAGCCCTCATGTCATACAGTGGCTAGTAATCTTGCAAGAGTTTGATTTAATCATGGTGGATAAGAAGGGAACTAAGAATGTGGTAGCTAACCACTTGTCTTCATTATGATGGGATAGCAAAGAGGAGGAGAGACCACTTTCAAATCAATTTCCTGATGAACTCCTCTTTGCTAGAGCTATTACTGAATGAGACCCAGAGAAAAAAAATTGATATGATGGCATCCTCACCTATGTACTCACTCAGAAGATGCCACAAGAGTTGTACAACAAGAAGATATAATAGTTTCTTCACTAGGTCAAATATTTCATGGAGATCAACGACAACCTTTACAAGGTTTGTGTTGATGGCCTATTTTAATGGTGTGTTCTTGATGATGATCAACTATGCATTCTCCAAGATAATCATCATTAGGAATACACCATTATGCTAAGAGATGGATGACCATTAAAATCCTCATGGCAAGGTATTATTGGCCTACACTTTTCAGGGATGTCCATCACTTCATCTGCTCCTGTGATCATTGTCAATGTGATGATGGGACAACTACTCGTATGGAGGGACCCTAATAGTGGATCCAAACATTGTAACCCTTTGACATTTGGGGCATCAATTTCATGGGATCCATTACTCCCATGTCCAATGAGAATACATATATAATCATAACTGTTGACTATTGTACAAAATGAGCAGAAGTTACAGTCATCATTGATTGCACATTCTCTAGGTTGACTCAGTTTGTACAATAGGATGTTGTGAATAGGTTTGGGATGCCACGTGCACTTATTTCTAATACTAAAACTCATTTTACAGGTACCACTTTTCGGAAGCTCATGCAACACTTGGGGGTTGAACATAAATTGACAACTCAATATCACCCCCAAGCCAACTTTCAAGCAGAGGTCACTAATAGGGATATAACAAAAATACTAATAAGAATAGCTAGTAAATATAGGAGGGATTGGAGCTCCAAAATCAATAATGCCCTTTAGGCCTATCGTTTCACATGGAAACTTCCTATTGGCTACTCTTCCTGTGAGCTCATGTACAAAAAATTACCAACACTTCCTATTTAAATGGAACTCTGAACACTTTCAACAGCTTGTGGCCTTATCCTAGACTTGAACCTAGTACAAAAAGAATGGTTAATGAATTTCAACTTGCTAGATGAGAGCCGACTAGTGGCCTATCATCCAATGAAGTGCACAAGGCATATAACAAGCAACAACATAAACTTAGGAATAGGAATGTGAAATTTCAACTAGGAGATAAGGTCATATACTGGAATTCCATGCATGTGACACAATGAACTAAATTCCAAAAATTATGAAAGGAACCTTATATTATCTCAAAAACCTTTTCTTTGCTATTTTCAAAGCCTAGAGCCTTCTAGAGCCCTTAACTTTTCAATTGCTTGTCTAATTAATCTCGTTCTACGTTCCTATAGGTACCAAAGGTGAGATTTACCTCATGGGGGTCACAAACCTTAGGTTTTTGATGAAGAATTTTTCAAAATTTTTCTAACTTCCACAAGGTTTAACTAATAAAATAATATTAAAATCACTAATTCGTGAGAGTTAAGCCTTTTCAATGAACTTTGGTAGCCATCTAAGCAAAATGATAATAAAATAATAAATCTACCATAATTACAGCATAACTAAAGTGTAACAAGATCAAATGAAACAAGGTATTCAAGTGTTCTAAGTTACACATCAAATGTTAATCCTTGGTCATGTTGTAATTACAAATGACACCAAGACCCAAACGTGGAGTAGAGGCAGGATTTTTCCAATCGAGGAATAAGTAGCCAAGAATTGGAAGGGGCCAATAGCGGAAGTAGACCTAGGAACAAGCAGCAAAAACCCACACAACGGGACATCTTTGGAAGGAGCCCAAAATGGAATTTTTCTGATAGATTTCTGCTACTAAAACAAAGCAATCACATTGAGATAAGACACTAGGACCTAGACCAAACCTTGAGGTCACTTTGACTAATGCTTGCTAATGAGTGGCGAGGTACCCCTATGCCCAACCATATGAATCACAAGCATTCATACATGATCTAGTTGAACTCCATGGATGGAACTAGTTGTGGTATCTAGATTGTTATGCTTTGATCATAGTTTTTTGTCTTCCCACTTGGACTAGTGGTAACTTTGTCATGTATGGTTTAGTCCAAAGTGAGGCATATGATGTTGTCTAATCCTATGCTACTCCTAATGATGATAAATAGATAAATTAATTAAGCTAATAAAAAATAGAAAATAAGATCTAAACTAGCCTACATGCCATGAGTATTTGATGAACTACGATATTGGGACCATGATATTGCATCTGTAATATCGGGTTTGTGATATTAGATCAAACCATGCGATATCAGATACCCGATATCGGGGCCTATCTCCTCACCTATAAATAAGAGACTGGAACCCTTGATTTTGTATTAGATAGTTAGTCCCTTAGCTAAACTCTTGTCCTTTCTCCCTCCTAGAGTTAGAATTATTTCTGCATGCCTGCAGTAGGAGTCACAAAGTGAACGAATCTTTATTTGAGCATTGTGTGCTTGAGCACGCCTTGTGTACGACAATAAAGATGAACTTTATGATAAACCTTGTAGCATCTAGAATAGATTAATTAGTGTTAATTACTATTATTAAATGCTGTCTTAGTTAATTAATGTTCTCTCTCTCTCTCTCTCTCTCTTTCTCTCCCTCTCCCTACAACTCTCCTAAGTAAATACACTTAGTATGACTGCTTCGAGCATGCATGTAATGCTTGGTAACCCAGTAATGATTAGTGTTTGGTAATCCTAGTAGTGTTGCACTAGTTTAAGATGTGTACGGAAAGTGGGAACGGATGCTAGTGTTAGGATTAGTTAGAACTTAGTTAATGAGTAGTTAAGTTAAATTAGTCACTTAGTTATCTCTCTCCTCCCTTATTAGCATAGGACATAAAAACATAAAAGCTATAAAAATCATATGCCTGAAGCTTACTTAACCATACAATCATGACATACAAGTATGTTTGGGAAGCAAACACTCAACCAACCCGTCCTTGTTCCACAAGGGCACATAAGCACTTAGTCTTTGGAATTCAACTAGATCATGCATGAAATGATCATATTCGTATGGTTGAGTGTAGGGGTACCTTGTCACTCATCATTGGTACCGTTGCTGGGGACTTAGTTGTTTGTGTGCTAATTAGAACTTAGAAAATCATTCACATCATTGGAACGAACCCTTAGGGTTGGTTAAGAAAATAATAAACAAGAATACATTGCACACTGAATAGACAAGTATGTCTCCTTCTTTGTACAAAAGCGCCTCACCACCTAGGTCTGAAACAGGAAACAATCAACGACGTAATACACATGACGTTGATCTGCCAGCTCCTCAACAAGTTCAAGTGGTATATATTGATCCCAATAAGTATATGCCAGACTTCACCTTTATCCTCCATCAAGATGAACAACTACATTGGCGTGACTTAGAAGGTAACATAGTGTTACCTCTTAATCGTTTAGTTCCAAGCATGCTTCTTTGTGCTCTCACACGAATTGGCATGCTTCACTTACATGCAAAATATGTTGTGTAAGACCATGACTCGAGAGAATACCATCCTATAGAGGCACAACATCAAAGAGTCTTGCAACAGGAGAGACATCATAAGTCTTTGAAGGGTAAGTGGTCCTAGGATGTCCCACATGTCTCAAGCGAAAATGAGGGTGGTGAACCTACCTCAGGTAGTGACCCACATAATGATGTTCCTCCCCTTGACTTTGGCCAAGGGGTTATGTATTAGAACTTTCATTCCACTATTCATAACCCAGGTTTTGATACCCATGGACATAAAGGATCTAAAAAAGGGACATGAACACATCATAAAGATGGACATTCTGATCGCAATCGTGATCAAGGCCAAGACCGTTGAAGAGAAGGTAGTAGACACTGTCATGGTGACAGTTCTCCTTCTTCTTCACCTTCATCCTCTCCTTTAGTATCTGGATGCAGTCAAAGAAAAATACCATGGGGATAAAGGTAGGCAAAGTGGAAGTCATAGACGAAACAACCAGGAAAGGCGACGAGGACACTCTAGAGAATCACAACATAGAAGAAGGGAGAGTAGCGAACAACGTAGGCATCATAGACATCATGGACAAGATGATCACGATGAACCCCTACTCTCTACTCGAAGTATGTTAGACATAACTAAGGCTGTTAGAATTCCAAAAAGGCACCAGAAAGATAGTAGGATCAAAAGATTAGATATGAACAATATCCCACGATTTGAAGGGGGATACAACACTGATCCTCAGAATCACTTACAAGCATTCCATGATGCGTGTGCCTTACAAAACATAGAGAACAAGTGGCAAAAACTTAAGTTGTTCCCACGAACACTAGTTAAAGAAGTGAAAATATGGTACCGGTCCTTAGAATTAGAATCCATTTGTAGGTGGAGTACCATGTTAGAATTATTCAACGACAAGTACCAAACGTACTCTCGAGTGTCCAACCTACAAAAAAAAAATCCAAGGCTGGAAACAAGGACGACATGAACCCTTGGATGCTGCCATGGGTCGATACTATGCACTATTACATCGTTGCCCTAGCCATGGTTATTCACAAAGGCATCAACTACACCATCTCGTAGATGGGCTTAGGCATGAAACGAGAAGAACCCTTAGGACTTATGCCCAAGGAAGACTATCCAAGATTAGGTCCCATCAAATCCAAAGACTGTTGGAGCAAGTTTCTAAGGAAGAAGGTGAGCTATGGAAGAGAGAAAGTGTGGAAGAGTATATCCAAGATCCTTCCCTCTAGAAGAGAGGAGTAAGATTTTGTGAGGATGAAGAAGAGTCATCACTTGAAGAGATGGTGAATAGGAAAACTTTGCCTATCCAAAAGATGACATCAGAATTTTTGGCAAATGTAGAACAAATGTGGGATTCCCTAGACAATATATTTTAAACCATTCTTAAAATAGTAGAGGAGTCTAGAGAGCAAGGTAGTGATCACAAAAAAAGAAAAAAGAGAGAAGCTGAACATGCACGTAGCAAGGGTAAGGGAAAAGTTTCCATCATTGAAGAGGTTGTGTATTTGGAAATAGAAAATGATAGTGGATACAAGATATGTCAATATGACCATCCTAAGGGATGTTGCCTTGTAATATCACATCTGCAAGAGTCTGGGGTGTATGCACTCAACCCACTATTGAACAAACAGCAAGCACCCTAAAGGTTATCTTATCCCCAAGGTAACCCAAGATAGTTCCACCAACCCTTAACGTATTATCCCAGTGGAACTCCATCACAACTAATTGAGCAATATCAATAGTGGCAATACCCACAATCATGGGGAATGCCATCACCAAGGTAACAATATCCTTACTGGCAACCTGACCCGTATGGATATTACATGTAGTAGCCAATCTCTCCATGTGACTCTACTGGTCACAGTACTCCCCAACCTCACTACTAAGCTCATGAGTATTATAGGACTCCTTCTCCTAGGGGTGATGTTCCACAAATGTACCATTCTTCTCATCCAGCCACATCTCTTCCACCAATGGCTCCACTACCACTTGCTCTAACTATGCAAGGTGAAATCCCTACCCAACCGTAGCAATGTAATGCCACAAGGGCTGTTTACTCTCAACCTATTGTTGGTTCCAACAACCACATGAAGAAAAGACCTTTGTTTAGAACCAATAGTCCAACCAAGCCCTCGCAATCATAAGTGGCTAATTCTTTAGATGCCTCAATATCAATCAAAACTTTGGAGCCTCCTTCAACTCAACCATCACACTTGATGAGTGGCAAGTTACCCCTACACTCAACCATACGAATACAAGCGTTACACGCACGATCCGGTTGAACTTCGCAGATGGACTAGTTGTGGCATCTAGAAAGTTAGCCTTAGGTCTCAGTTCGCTATCTTCCCACCTGGACTAGTATTATCTTTGTCACGTATGATTTAGTCCAGAGTGAGGTGTATGATGGGTTTCTAATCTAATGCTACTCCTAAAGGAAATGAAAAGTAATATTAACTAAGCTAGGAGAGAAGGGTGAGAGAATCTAAACTAGCCTAAGTGCGATGAGCAGCCGTTCCTTGATTATCTGTACATACCTTGGACTTCATACATGACTACCACTAGGATTACCAAGCGCAGATCCTAGGTATGCTACTAGGTTACCAAGTAGTCACACTTAAGTGCTCGTAATCAAGTCGTACTCATTCCATGTTCTAACATGAGTTTAAGGGTGAGAAGAGATTAACTAGGAAAGCAGTAAATAACAATTAATTAAATGATTAAGCTAAGTGAATGCTGCAATGATGAAGTAATATCGATCTATATTGCCGGTCATTTGCATGTCCAAGTACGTCACACTCGAATAAAGGATGTCGTACAATTACATTCACCACACTGTGGGCATACACGGAGAGGAAAAGGATTGAGAGGAAAAATGAAAACTAAAATCAAACTAACTAAAAAACTAACTTCTTCTAATCTATCTACCTCTTATTTATAGATGAGGAGATAGGCCGTGATATCACGGTTGCCTAATTGGTGACTCAATATACCCCCACGACTGAATGAAAACTCGTCCTCGAGTTACAGTGATTACATAGTGGATAGGTATAGGATTATTAAATGGTGAAAATGGGGTTATACTGTAGTGTGGAATGAAAAAAAAACAAGGACACAACATAGAGAATGTGCTACAACTACAAAATTTGTGAACTCATGTAGTTCCTGGTGGTGGTGCCTCCTCCATTGGTGCTTTCCCTTTGTCTTTTACTCCATGCTTTGAGACTTGATGGCGTTGAAGTATGGCCTGGAGTTTCTCCTCTTTAGTCCTAGGGTCTTGTGCCATCCATGCTAATGTTCCAATGTTTGATGCAGTCAGCACTTCCCATGGATAGGGTAGTTGCGGAAACATTTGATTGGCCTTGACATACCAAGCCGCAAATACCCGACGCTCCTCTTCGTAGGCTCTGGCTTTATCTTTGTATTCTTGGAAATCCACAAGCTATCGAGCCAAATTTGCTGCGATACCTTTTTGGCCTTGGTAGCTTGCCTTTACCACCTCAAGTTCAAAATTTGCGATCTCCAATTTTTCCAATAACTTCTTGTGTTCTACAAATTTTGCTTCGTATTTGACATAGGTGGTTGCTACCTGCTACTCAAGCTCTGTCCTCGGGCACCCTATTGTTAACATGGCAAGGTTGGCATACCGTAGGTTTGCCAACTCCATGTATTCTGTCAAATCTTGAATCTGCAGGTCTCGATTCTTAACTTCCGCTTGGTGGGAAAAAGCATATGTGTCCAATATGGCCCACTAGTCAGTGTGTTGAGCATTGATATCATTGATGTGGGCCTTGGTCATATGGATCTCCTTCTCAAGGATCTGTTTGTACATCCCCACTTGGTCACAGAAGTGCTCCTTTAGCTTTTCATGTCATTTAGCCTCATTTTTCCATGTGCTTATTTCAATAGCCATCTTTTGGTGAATTGCACATACCTCCTCCATTGAGAGGGTTCTATTCTCCTTGGCTAAACGACTTATGTTTTGGTTGACCGATATGAATTGTTCTCACAATTGATGAAAGTGTTCCTCAAGAACATTCTTCCCCCCTTCCACAGTGGTCAACTGAAGGTTGTCGGCAACGAGCTTTTTATTTTCTTCCTGTAAGGCATTGAGTGCCTTAATATGTGCATGAGTTTACGCTTGTGCTGTAGAGGCATCTTAAACAGCCTTCTCTTTTTCATCAGCCACCTTTTTATTCTCCACTATTAGCTTGGTTAGTTACTCAGTTCTGAAATTATCTAGCTGGTCTACGGGAACAAATTGCAAAGGATCCTGCTATGCTGCTTGTAGGGCCATGAGCTACTCTTGTAATTTCTTCACCTCTGCTTCAGCATGCTCAACCCTCACTTTTGTTAAGACCAGCTTCCACTTCGTGGAAATGAGGTATGACTGAATTGTCGTAGCATCCTGAGGGATGTCAAACAGGGACGTCATTATTTACCCTATTTAGAGAAATCGATCAAGTACATCCTCATGTTCCGCAGGAGTCATTGAGGTTTCAGCCAAAGTTTGAGCATCCCATGCTCCTGTGAGATCTGTCGGTGGTACAACAGGTACATTGAATGATTCTTTGATGTGGTCTGCGACCACATATGCGGCTCCCGTGGCATCCTGGTGTTGCATAACCACCACAGTGGCCCCTTCACCAGTTTCTAATTGCACTTGGAAAGATACCACATTTCATGAGATCTGTTATGACCAACTACTTTCCCCTCATCCTGTATGAATAGACACTTCACCCCTTGTGCAATCCAAAGAAACTGTGAGCTGAATGGCATCATCAATGATGTGGAAGAGATTTGCAGCATCATGACTCCCCCAATTGATCGTCTCAGCAATGGCCCTAAGCTGGCTCATTGGTGGTCTATAGTCTTGCAGCGGTGGCTGATCCTAGCCTGTGCTAGGCCTTGCTTCCTACTGTTGGCTGGGTCTTGTGCTTGGAGGTTGGTTGGGTCCTGCAAGTTGAGTTGCAGTTGGTCTAGCCATTTGTTCTTCTTCTTCTTCTGGTCCCAGCGTCTCGCCAGTGATTTTCCTTGGAGCTGGCGACTTTAACAATTCAGCATATGAAGTAGTCTCAGCTTTTCGGAGGACATTATTGGTGTACCCCTGGATACCAGCATGTTGGCAAAGCTTTATGATAAGACAAGGGAAAAGCAACACCATCTTCCCTATCTTCCATTCCTCAAACCACCCTAGGATCTCCATTAAATATAGATGGGGAAGGTTAGCATTAACCTTTCCCATCAACACTGCACATCCTCTTGCCACATATGTTGATATTCTTTTTAAGCCCTTCGTGGGGAAGAGGTGATATGTTCCAATTTTAAAGTAGATCCTCTCTTCCGTCGTCAGCTCACCAAATGTCTTATCTCTGCCATAAGCCCTTTCCAACCAATCTTGTTGCACATTGGGGTCTGAATGGGTGGATAACTGAGCAATGTTTGGCCCTATATTCAGAAGGTTTAACACTTCTGAAATGACCTATGTGGGGAAATCAACTGTCACACCACAAATATTGACAGTGGTGCCTTGCTCTCTATTGTGCCAGAATTGGTACGTCTCCCCTAGGTACCAGGCGCCGCTTTCAGAGAGGGTAGGCCATAAGGGAGATCCCTTGAGGTGATCCCGAATAGCCTAAGGAGCAAACTCTGCAAAAAATTCAAAGTTCAATTCCACAATCACTGCAGCGAATGTGGACTTTTCATGGATGGCCTAAACACAATCTTGGGGCAACGTGAGATGTTGTCCCTGTTCAGGTGCTGCAGTAGCTCCTCCTTCTGCCTACCTAGACTGTATGGTAGGAGGATCCTCTTGATGAATACTAAATGATTGTTCCTCCTGTTCTGCATGTTGTTCGGTAGGGACTTGTCTTGCATCGCTCCTAGGTTGTTTGCTTCCACCTTGAGCAGGACCTTATTTTTGTCCACATTTCGGGGCCATCTGCAATCACATGGGACCAAGCGTTAGTAAGGTTATTATCAAAGTTAGGTTATACCTTACTACTTGCCTTAATTAATTTATTTTTTATCTCTGTGTGATATTGCCCAAAAGATTGTAATAATGAGTCCGTTTTACTTAGGTGGTTTCCAATTTTAATCTTCTGGTGTACCTAAAGGATTAAATGGTTTTTTGGCACATTTTATTCTTAATTTACAACTAATTACCCTTAATAATGTCCTTTGGGCGATGAAAAATTCCAAAAAATTTAGGTGCTATTCGGTAGGTGTCTCTCCCCCATGACTAAGCTAAACCCTCTGGGTTCAAGTAGGTTTGGACGGAATTAAAATCAGAGTACCAGTGAGTGAGATAGAGGTTAAGAAGCAAAGGTGTCATACTCGCAAGTCGGAGAGAAAAATTTGAAAAAATCCCCTGCGTGAATCGCAAGAAATGATGCTAAGTGTTTTCGGGGGGGGGGGGGGGGGGGGGGGGGGGGGGTCACCTATTTATAGGTTTGGAATGACACGATATCATGACATATCGATGTTTAGGCCTGAGGGAAAATACTGAATTTTAAAGGTTTTTCTTGGAATCAAAAGTTGAAATTAGGACATGTGACATATGTTGAGGGGATTCTAAGGTAATTAGATGATTTTGAAGGCACGAATAAGTATGGTCTGTAGGTTTTATCAATAAGGACCTTGGGTGGTAGAGAAAAAGGTTATGTAATGGTACATAGGAATGTTATTATTCAGAGGGGTTGTTGTAGGGAAATAAAATTATTTGAAAATTATGCTAAGGGTAAGAAATGGTATGTGTGAGCTATGTCATAAGTAAAAATTACAAAAGATTACACAAGTGGGTCCTCCCCAAAGTAGGTTTCAACCTATAATGCCCTTGTGTAACCAGACTTAAAGTGTCTGTGGGCACTCGAAGGGTTAAATGTAATCCACACTGATTCCACAAAACACACACATGTAAATATCACCAGAATGAGGTAAGAATTCTATGCTATACAAGACACGAGCTACAATTACATGAACAGTGAGATGAGATGAACTATAGAAGGGATTTTAGAGATTGGGACATGAGGTGACTAACCTAGGGCACAGTGAATCCTGCGTGTAAAGCATGATTAACGTGTCACTAACCCGTCGTTCCAAGATCAGGACCAAGTCCATTCTTCTAATCAATGACATCACATTGTTTCATCCCATGATGAGCAACTATGAGAGTACCATAACAACAAGGTGTACGATCACTTGACGTTTTATTCAAGGGAGGAGTGATTTTTGTTTTATGGAACTTTTCTTTTTATTTTTGTCTTTTCTCTTTCTCTTTTTTTTTGATTGTTGAATCCAGAGAAGCCGCCAACCTTCAAGCATGGGTGCATGCCTTTCCAGTGGGACCCCCTAGAACAACATTGGATTGTTGAGTGCCCTTTTAATTACTCTTACTCCCATTTTTGTTAGATCTACAAGGATCTTAGTACAACCATATTGCATGATAACTCCCACAGACGTCACCAAAGAGAATCCGCAAGTCCCTTTGATATCACACCCTAATCATTCCCTCTTGGTCCATCCCTCTTCATTCTGGGTACAATGAACACAAAATTAATTTTAAGTTTTAAGAATGTCAAGGATATCACTGTACCCTTGAACAGACCCTCTTATTTGTAGAGTGGATGAGTGGGTGTAATGGGCTCACTGTCCACATAATTGATTACTCGAAACTTGACAACATAGAACACACCTCAACCAACGATCCACATGAGTGTTTTATTCATAGATTAGATTACTTACAAAAGCGTAAAAAGACAAAAATACTAAAAAGACAAAAATACCAAAAAGACAAAAAGATAAAACAAGAAGTTGAAAAATGAAAAAAATGGAAAACAAAAATTGAAAAATTAAAGAAAATTAAAAATATTTATTAATCCTGCTTGTTATTAAAACGGGGGATATCCCTCATAACTAAATGGTTTAGGATGGCAAGGATTAATAAATGGAAGATGAGGATCCTGGCATGTTGGAACTATTCAGACTTGGTCATATTTACCCCATCGAGGTTCACACACTTGATTATAATAAGCATAATGGGGCAATTTATACGATGTAGTTCCCAGATAACGAGTTGACCCACTATGATATTTGGGACTGTTAGATGGTATGCAAGGATTGGGTTGTCGCTCTCCATTCCTGTGTTCATTGGGCCGTATTGTTGTTGGAGTGTGAGTTGGTGGCCTTGATGGAGTTACATGAGGTGTTGGTTTCGAAGCTATGGGTGCACCACAGTGTGGGACTTATGCTGAGTTGGAGGATGCAGTGGCCTTGGAATTGTGTTCTCCCTTCTTACGGTCATGTTTAAAGAAGGGATGCTTTGGATGTTGAGGAGGCCTTTCTTTGTTGTTAGCAATAGTGGCACAAGTAGCATTCGTGGGTTGTTGCTGTGGTGTAGACACCTTAGGAATAGTTGGTGGCAATGTAGAAGGAGGGAAAGGATGAGAATGTTGAAAATTGGGAGAAGTGTAGTATACACAAGGTGGTGGTTGTGTTGAAGGCATGGGCTGATAGTATTGAGAAGAATGGTACTGTGGTGAGATAGAGTATGTTGGCCTAGTTGGGGAAATAGGGTGCTAAACAAGATAAGCGTTTGGGTTCGGATGATATGAAGGGTGTCTCCAGTTTAGGGGTGCTCCCCCCATGACTGGGATTGTTGCCACTGTGATCGAACACAGTACCTCTGTACGAACTTTGGATGTAACGTGTTTCCCCAATGCTCATCTAAATGTAACAAGATTGGGCATTGGCCCGTGGGGTGATCGTACAGGCATATGTTGCATTCATATGTATGATTGGTAGTTGAGCTCCTATTTTCTTTATCCCTTCTTTCCGATTGTCTAATGTTTCGCCCTGCTTATTGGGTTGTCAAAACTCTATCTCCAATAATATCAATAAATTCTCCACACTTTTTATACATCCATTCCAACATTTTATTGATCTTTGTCTCAACTTCTTCTAATGATTGTTGTACTGGCAAAGATGATTTTTCCACCTTGATATTGATTGATTTTTCCTTTTTGTGATTATGGACCTTTGTTAAGTTGAGATTATGGTCCCGTTGATGTTTTTCAACACTCTCCCATCTAGCCATTTCTCCTTCTTCTTTTGCTACCTGCTTAATAAGCTCTTGGACTTGATGGGTTCGTAGTTTGTATAGTTGACCTTGGGTATACATTCCTAAGGTCTCTCTTGTTTCATCATGAAGCCCATCAATGATATGATACATTAGCCTTTCCTCGGAGAACTCATGGCCTGGACAGTTATTTAACAGTGCATAATATCTTTCCAAGGCCATGTCCAAGGGTTCATGTTTTGCTTGTTTCCACTCTTGGATTTATTTCCTGAAGGCTGACACTCTTGCGTAGGTTTGATATTTTTTGTTAAAGACTTCTACCATTGTTGACTAATGTCGTATTGAATTTGGTTTTAACAATCTATACCATACTTTTTCTTGGCCAACGAGTGTCATAGGGAAGAGTTTGAGTTTTTGCCAACCATTATCAATGTTGTTCCACATACAGGCATCATAGAAGGCTTGTAAATGTTGATGTGGATCTAAGTCATAGCCTCCTGAAAAATTGAAAAAGTTGTTTAAATCGAGCCTCGGTAGACGACTCTCTTTACGATGCCTACGTGAGATTTGAACAGCCTCTTGTATTTGCGTTAAGCTTGTAGTGGCTAGTAGGGGTTCATCGTCATCTTGTAAGTTATGCTTTCATGCATTGGGATGACGTTGCTTTCATTCATGTTTATAAGAAATCCCCACCTTGGGTTGTGTACTCCAATCTTCATCGTCATATAGTTCATTGGTTCTCCAATGAACTTCCTCACTAAGTGTGGCATTATCGTGACCCTGTAGGAGAGGCATGGTTGTTAAGTTGTGTGTGAAATTACGTGTGACTTTTAATAATTATTTCTTTCTAAAAGATATATCGTTAATTTCTTTAGAATGAACTTGTATGATATAACTGATCTAGATAACTAGCATCGTCCTCGGTAACGATGCTAATGATGAGTGGTGAGTTACCCCTGCACTCAACCATATGAATATGAGCGTTACACGCGTGATCCAGTCGAACTCCGTAGACAGACTAGTTGTGGCATCTAAAAAATTAGCCTTAAGTCACAGTTTGCTATCTTCCCACCTAGACTAGTATTATCTTTGTCACATATGGTTTAGTCCAGAGTGAGGTGTATGATGGGTTTCTAATCTAATGCTACTCCTGAAGGTAATGGAAAGTAATATTAACTAAGCTAGGAGAGAAGGGTGAGAGAATCTAAACTAGCCTAAGAGTGATGAGCATCCATTCTTGGATTATCCATACACACCTTGGACTTCATGCACGACTACCACTAGGATTACCAAGTGCAAATCCTAGGTATGCTACTGGGTTACCAAGTAGTCACACTTAAGTGCTCGTAATCAAGTTGTACTCATTCCGTGTTTTAACATGAGTTTAAGGGTGATAAGAGATTAACTAGGAAAGTAGCAAATAACAATTAATTAAATGGTTAAGCTAAGTGAATGCTGCAATGATAAAGTAATCTCGATCTTTATTGTCGGTCATGTGCATGTCCAAGTACGTCACACTTGAATAAAGGATGCCATACAATTACATTCACCACACTATGGGCATACACAGAGAGGAAAAGGGTTGAGAGGAAAAATGAAAACAAAAATCAAACTAACTAGAAAATTGACTTCTTCTAATCTGTCTACCTCTTATTTATAGATGAGGAGACAGGGCGCGATATCGCATATGCAATATCGCGGTTGGGCTACGATATCGTGTACGCGATATCGCAGTCCCCCAATTGGTGACTCATCAGCACTCAATGCATACGGTCATTCTAACACATGTCGTCACCGATTAGATCAAAGATGGACATCTTCCCAAGAAATTCTCTGATCCCAGGAGTCCTTTGATATATTTACAAATCACTGGAAATTAGCTGTGCAAGGATCTTTTGGATTCAAGTTCCGGTGTCAACTTGATTTTTCAAGAAATATACAAGGCCTAGAACCTACCTCCATTGAAAAATAGCAACATTCATCTAGAATTGGCCAACTAGTCCATCACTGTCCCATTAACTAGTGGAGGACATTGTTACCACTATTTGTGGGTGGTCATACCACTAGTGGACATTGTTACGATTGTTACCACTAGTGGAGAATTTACATCGACCCCTCTATGAAGCCTTGAAGACAACCGCAGAGGCATTTGAACCCAAAGCTAAAGCAAGTAGTCAAGGAAGTAATCGAACAACTTCTCAAGGCTGGGTTCATATACCCCATTGCTGATAGTGAATGGGTTAGCCCCTTAGTTATTGTGCCTAAAAAGGGAGGCAAATGGAGGGTGTGCATAGATTTCAGGCTACTGAATATGGCAACATTCAAAGATCACTTTCTGTTGCCATTTTTTGACTAAGTCTTAGAAACCATCACAGGGCATCGCTATTACAGTTTTCTGGATAGATATAATGGATATAACCAAATACAAATAGCCCTAGAAGACTAAGCTAAGACTACATTGACCAGTCCTTGGGGAACGTTTGCATACAAATAGATGGCATTTGGCTTGTGCAATGCCCTTGCAACATTTCAATGACTAGTTCTAAGCATATTCCAGCAGTAGATAGGGAATGGCGTGGAGGTCTTTATGGACAACTTCTCCACTTATGGAGCAAACTTTGATCAAGCCTTGGATCGGTTAGACCAAGTGTTAAAAAGATGTGTAGAAACCAATTTGAGGCTCAATTGGTAGAAAAGCCATTTGATGGTCTAAGAGGGTGTAGTACTAGGGCACAAAATATCACACACAGGGATAGAGGTAGACCCCGAGAAAATCAAAGTTATCCAAGGAATTACCCATCGACTAGAAACTATCAAAGATAATTGATCATTCCTTGGACACATTGGCTACCATAGGAGATTTATTGAGAACTTTTCAAAGGTTTCCAAACCATTGGTGAAATTAACGAAAAATGATGTGCCTTTTGAATGGACCAGGGAATGCGAACTAGCTTTTCAAACTCTGAAATAGAAGCTAGTAGAAACACTCATTCTACAAGCTCCTGACTAGTCCAAACCATTCCATATTATGACTAATGGCTCCAACTATGCCTTAGGAGCTGCACTTACATAATTAGATGACTAGAAGCATCCTTACTACATCCACTATTCAAGTAAAAGTATCATTGGTGCTAAACTTAACTACACTACCATAGAGAAAGAATTAATGGTTGTAGTGTTTGTACTAGAAAAGTTTAGACACTATGTATTGGGATATAAAGTATATATACATCAGATCATAGTGTAATTTGGTTCCTCATGAATAAGCCAATGGTAAGGACTCGTATCATACGATGGCTTGTAATCTTATAAGAGCTCGATCTTATGATGATCGATCGTAAAGGCACCGAGAACGTAGT
Source organism: Gnetum montanum (assembly GCA_015680685.1). Lineage (NCBI taxonomy): Eukaryota > Viridiplantae > Streptophyta > Gnetopsida > Gnetales > Gnetaceae > Gnetum > Gnetum montanum. The sequence goes on from MNCI01005835.1 coordinate 118,642, forward strand.
TGCTGATCATTTATCTCAGTTACGATGGGACAACAAAGAGGATGAGTATCTAATTTCTGATTATTTCCTTTGTGAATTCCTCTTTGCCGGTGTAGTGAATAATTAATCACCCACGGAGACAAACTAGTACAGTAGCATTCTTACCTATCTCCTCATCTAACAAATACCACAAGATTTAAACCTTAAGAAGAAACAACAGTTTCTTCACTAATCCAAGTACTTTATGGAGATCAATGGGAAACTTTACAAAGTGTGTCCCGATGGCTTGGTTCGATGGTGTGTTCCTGATATAGATCAATTGCAAGTTCTCCAAGATGCTCATGAGGGTTCTTGTGGGGGCCATTACACTGGGATACGAACAACCATCGAGATCTTGCTTGCAGGATATTATTGGCCTACATTGTTTTGGGATGCCCATCAATTCGTCTAATCTTGTGAGCACTATCAACGTGATGGGAAAATGACTACTAGAATGGAGGATCTGCAACAATGGATCCAACCATTACAACCCTTCAACATTTGGGGAATTAATTTTATGGGGCCAAATTACACCAATGTCCAATGAAAAAGCTTACATTATTGTTGTCATTGATTACCTAACTAAATGGAAAGAAGTAGCTACTATTAAGGATTGTACATCATCTATAGTTGCACGATTTGTTCAACAAAAAATCATAAATAGGTTTGGTGTGCCACATGCACTTATTTTAGACAATGGTACGCATTTCATAGGTGTAACTTTTCAGAAATTAATGCAATGCTTAGGGGTTGAACACAAACTGACAACACCATACCACCCCCAAGCGAACGGTTAAGCCGAAGTCACCAACAAGGAGATTACCAAGATATTGACAAGAACCATTAGCAAGTTTAGGTAAGACTGGAGCACTAAAATGAACAATGCTCTTTGGGCATATCACTCCACATGGAAACTCCCTATAGGCTACTCTCCCTATGAGTTAGTGTATGGTAAATTACCAATGCTTCCTATTCAAACTAAGCTCCATACACTATCCACAGCATGTGACCTCAACCTTGACCTTGATTTAGCATAGAAACAGTTAGTAACCCTTAACTTGCTAGATGAAAATTGACTAGCTGCTCTATCATCTAATGAATTGTACAAGGTATTCAATAAACAACGTCATGACCTAAGGATTAGGAAAGTTAAATATCAACCGGGAGATAAGGTTCTCTACTGGTATCCCACACATGTACCACAACATACTAAATTTCAAACACTATGGGAAAGACCTTATATTATTTATGCAACTTTTCCTTCAGGGACCATGACAATATACAAACCTGAGAGCCTGGACAAGAAACTGTTGGTCAACGTGCAACAAACCAAACCTTTCCATGAGCTTAGGATAGCCAGTACACGTGCTACCTCTATTAGTGGACAACCTTGCTCACTATTTTAGATCTCCTCCTTCCAACTCAGTCGTGGGGGAGATGGCTACCTATGCTAACCATTCAAGGCCCTTAGTTCTTTTTAAATTTTTGTTTTACACATTTTCCAACTTTTTTTATTTTTTTACACCATTGTTCATATTTTTACTATTTCTTTGTTCGCTTGATTTACTTTTATTCATCATCCAATAAGTGCTCATGATGGTGGATTGAATTATATCATATTGATTGCTAATGTTTGATTTTTACGTTTGAATTATGATGCTGATATTAAGGTATGGTTCTTTTGGTAAAATAGGCAATGAGTCCACGCTGTCCACTCATCCATACAACTCTATGGTCTCCTTTGGCTTTGAATTGTATAGTCCCTTTTTCCAAGTAAACTTGTTAATTAATTTGTGGCTAGGTATTTTTCAAACCAAGGAAAGAATCAAAGGATGAAAAGGGTTTGACTTTAAGGGAATTTGATGCATTTGTGCTAGCCATTCTCTTGGGTGCTTAGATGTTTTTTCTTGGGTTTTCTGCCATTCTACCATCAATCAAATATCAGGAGGCTAAGTGAATAAAAATAAGTCTTTGCATGATGTGGTTCTCATGCTAAAAAAGAAAAAAAAGAAAAAAAAGTGAGAATTCAAAGCACTCCCCTTAGACAAAATAATGAAGTATGGGCTACAAGCACTAGTTATGGAACGGGAAAGACATGTTACCAATGCTTGAAGGTTCCCTCTAACTAAGGCCCCTTCTCGCTTCTTGCTTCTCCATCTCACTCTCCTCGGAATGGTGGTGACTCTTTGTGAAAGCATTCTTGTTGCTTCAAGAGGATGGATTGGTCAAGTGTATTGTTGTGAGGTCACTGAATGTGGTTGGTTTGAGTTCAGATTTGGAATGAGTTCTACTCTGATGAGCAGCGAGGTACCCCTATGCTCAACCATACGAATATGAGGATTTCACGCATGATCCAGTCGAATTCCAAGGACTAAGTGCTTATGCGCCCTTGTGAAACAAGGACATGTTAATTGATCATTGTCTTCCCAAGCTCACTTGTTTGTCATGATTGTATGGTTAAGTAAGCTTGATGCATATGATTGTTATAGCTTTTATGTTTTTATGTCCTGCACTAGTAGGGAAGGAGAGAGGTAACTAAGTAACTAATTTAACTTAACTACTCATTAACTAAGTTCTAACTAATCCTAACACTAGCATTCGTTCCCACTTTCCGTACACATCTTGAACTAGTGCAACACTGCTGGGATTACCAAACGCTAATCCTTACTAGGTTACCAAGCATTACATGCATGCTCGCAGTGGTCGTGCTTGTGTAATTTAATGATTTGCTTGATTGATCAAAATGAATTGCTGTGCTAATAACATAAATGTAAAGTGCATAAAATAAAATAAAATAAAATAAATGCATAAGACAATAAAATAAAAGAAAAGCATAAGAAAAAAAATCTCAAGTGCTGCAAGGATGAATCAAAGAGCTCATCTTCATTGCCAACACAATGGTGTGCTTAGATACATCAATGCTTGAATAAAGATCTGTCCACACTTAGACCTCCTACTACAGGCACTTGGAAAATACTCTAACTTTCAAACAAACTACAAGAGTTTCACTACTTGACTGCTAAAAGACTCCCTCCCAAGTGTGCACCTGGGCATTGTATTTATAGACTTGGGAGCAACTACTCTAATAATTAGAGTATCCACTCTAATAATTAGAGTATCCACTCTAATAATTAGAATAATTGCTAAAGTAACCGCTAGAGTAGCCACTCTAATAATTAGAATAACTACTAGAGTAACCGCTAGAGTAACCACTCTAATAATTAGAATAACTGCTAAAGTAACCACTCTAATAATTAGAATAACTGCTAGAGTAACCACTCTAAGAATTAGAGTAACTACTAGAGTAACTGGTCTAATAATTAGAATAACTGCTAGAGTAACCTCTAGAGTAACCACTCTCATCATACTCTATCACATTAACCATGAAATACACAAGGGACTTTACACAACCTTGTTCTTGGGATTCAATTCTATTCTCTCCTCTCCATCTTTCTTCCCATTTTCCATCTCATTACTAGTTCTATCATTAGTCCATTTCTGGGTTGATGCATTGTTTTTCTTTGGTGAATTCTTGTGGGTAATTTTTTACCTCTTGCTTCTAAATGACATTCCTAGAGCCTACGGACTCTTTGGTTTGTGGGTTTGTCAGGGCATAAAAGGCATGAGCCTGCTTTGGAGAGGATCCACTAGCATTCCTTTTTGGTGCAATTGTTAAGTTCTTTTCCTTAAACATTTCCTGCAATCAATTATTTTTTGTTTCATCCCCATCCATGGCATCCATTTTGTTGGTGATGAGACGCGACATGCATAGTGCCACGATATCGCATACGCGATATCGTGGTCCGTCGCCATATCTATAAATAAGAGGCGGCACTCCCCTTATTTTCCAATCCTGGCTAGAAGTAGCGAAGCTCTGGCAGTTTGAACACTCCAGAGTTAGATTAATTTCCCATGTGTCCGCAGTAGGAGTCCTAGAGTGAACGGCTCTTTATTCAAGTAACTTTGTAACTTGAACACAAGTTGTGTACGGCAATAAAGACGAACTTGATTGGATAAACCTTGTAGTACATGGTTTTATTTCATTGTTATTTATTGCTTTCCTAGTGCGCACGAGTACGACTTGATTACGAGCATCTACGGATGTGTACGGCTAATCAAGGAATCGGCTGCTCGTCGCAACGCGTGAGTACGACTTGACTACGAGCATTGTGACTGCTTGGTAACCCAGTAGCGTATTCCAGGATCTGCGCTTGGTAATCCCAGTAGTAGTCCAATGTGTACGGCTAGTTAAGGAATCGGCTACTCATCGCTAGGCTAGAACGTGTGATAAGTACGACTTGGCTACGAGCATCCACGGGTGTGTACGGCTAGCCAAGGAATCAGCTGCTTATCACACTTAGGCTAAATAGGTGCCTCAGTACGACCACTTCGAGCACTTGTGTTACGTGTGGTGATCCCAGTAACGATTAGCGTTTGGTAGCCACAGTTGCATAGTTCAGGGTGTGTCCGGTAAGTGGGAACGGATGCTGACGCTAGTTAATTTAGACTTAGGACATTAGTTAGAGTTAGTTAGTTTCTCAACCCTTTCCCTCATAGCTTAGGAGATAAACTGAAAAATACCAAAAAAATCATATACCTCAGACTTGCTTAACCATACACCGTGACACATACAAGCAAGCCTGGGAAGACAACGAACGATTAACCCCAAGCGTTCCTTGTGGCGTTAAGGCATTTAGTCTGCGGAGTTCGACCGAATTGCGCGTGCACGCTCGTATTCGCATGGTTGAGTGTAGGGGTACCTCGCCACTCATCAGTTGGCATTGCCATTGTTATTTTTCCCATCTTTCTTGTTCCTCATATTTTTCCATCTTATAGCTACTAGAGGGTTGCTCTTAATCGTGGGGGCCCTGGCACAAATTTTTTAATTTTTTTCCATTCTACTATTCACCTAACCCCTACACCTTGGGTAATCACCAGTGATAAATCTCCAAACTAGCTTTTTTCATAACCACAACTCAACTAATGCGCTTCATATCAAGGCAAGGTATCAACTGCATTGTGGTTTATCTATGCTTGCTCATTTGTGACAACGCAAGGCACAACCTCGGCATTAGCGGCAACACGCTTCATCTTCTCTGTCTCTCTCTTTCTCTTCAAGCTACCAAATAAAGGCTTGGATGTCATTTATGTATGAGTGTTTACCACAATGGTTATGAACACTAATGTTGTAATATGCTTATTGACCCATTTACTGGGCATGTTGAGTCTGTCATCCCATTCCATCATCAGTTAGTCAATAATTCCATACCTTTCCAATATTTTGTAAGGAACTCAAGGACAAGTTTTCATTCAATCATGGGGGTATGATGAATCGCAATATCACATTTATGATATCAGGTCTGCGATATCAGATCAAACCATGTGATATCGGATACCCAATATCGGGGCTTGTCTCCTCACCTATAAATTAGAAACTGGTGCCCTTGGTTTTGTATTAGATAGTTAGTCTCTTAGCCAAAATCTTGCCTTTTCTCCCTCCCAGAGTTAGAATGCCCACAGTAGGAGTCACAAAGTGAATGGATCTTTATTCGAGAATTGTGTACTTGAGCATACCTTGTGTACGACAATAAAGATGAACTTTATGATAAACCTTGCAACATCCAGAATAGATTAATTAGTGTTAATTATTTTTATGAAATGCTTTCTTAGTTAATTAATGTTCTTTCTTTCTTTTTTTCTTTCTCTCTCTCTCTCTCTCTCTCTCTCCCCCCCTACAACTCTCCTAAGTAAATACAGTTATTATGACTGCTTTGAGCATGCGTGTAATGCTTGGTAACCCAGTAATGATTAGTGTTTGGTAATCCCAGCAGTGTTGCACTGGTTCAGGATGTGTACAACAAGTGGGAATGGATGCTGGTGTTAGGATTAGTTAGAACTTAGTTAATGAGTAGTTAAGTTAAATTAGTCACTTAGTTATCTCTCTCCTCCCTTATTAGCATTGGACATAAAAACATAAAAGCTATAAAAATCATATGTCTCAAGCTTACTTAACCATACAATTGTGACATACAAGTAAGTTTGGGAAGACAACAATCAACCAACCTGTCCTTGTTCCACAAGGGCGCATAAGCACTTAGTTCTTGGAATTCGATTGGATTGTGTGTGAAACGCTCATATTTGCATGGTTGAATGTAGGGGTACCTCGCCACTCATTAGTATTCATCCCCAATTGTTCATACATGTCTTGGACTTCATATAACTACCGCTAGGATTGCCAAGCATATGTCATTGGGTGTGCCAAATAATACACTGCTAGACTACCAAGTACTTACACTTAAGTGCTCATGATTAAGTCATACTCATTTCGCTTAATGATAGGAATAGTAAATAGCAATAAATGGAAACATTAATTAAAGAAAGTAGTAAATAATTAAATAATTAAAATAATAATAAATTTAAGTGAATGCAACAATGATGGAAGTAATATCGATCTTTATTTCCAGTTGTGTAACGTGTCCAAGTGCATCACACTCGAACAAAGGTGTTGTATGATTACAAACATCATACTATGAGCATGCACTAGGAATAATAGAATTTGAATTTAGAAATCTAAGAAAGACTCTCAAAAATTGAGAACTAAAACTATGTCCCAACCGTGCACCCAAGTGTTGTATTTATAGGCTAGCATGGAAGAGATGATATTTGATATCTAACATCGTTTCTTAAGACCAAATATTGTGTATATGATATCGAAGCCTTGATATCGAGTATCCAATATCAAGGATGACACAATGGTAACTCATCACTTGCCTAAGGCAAATTCATTCTAAGGAGGTTCAAAGTGTAGTCCTTAAAGAGCTAAACTTTGATCCTTTCTTGGACCTGGCTCCAGAAGAAGTTAAGACACAACTTCAAAATTCTCCCATGTGGCTCATCCTTACTTCTAATGAGGAATGGTACATTGGGAAAACTGTTGGTGACTATTTGGGACATGATCACCAATGTTGAGGAGCCTCCAATTTTGTGACCTTCAAGGAGTCATGGGACTAAAGGTGTTATTAAAATAGGGTTTATGTGCTTATTGGTCTCTAGCAACACCAAGGTCTAGATACTTCCAAATAAACTCAGTAGTTATGAAACAAACTAATTGTGAGTATGTGTTTGCTATTATGAATGTTGGAATGGTTTAGTTGTGTATGAAATTGTAATTGGCTATCATAAAAGAGATTTAACTAACTCTGTTTAATATTGTGAGTTGTTGGAGATTTCTATTTTGTCAAGTCATCTAGTCTAGATAATCTTTATATTTCCTACTTGTAACAAATAAAATTTTACAAAAACATTTGAGCACAATTTTGCCAATCTACTCCTAATTTTTCCCAGAGATAAAGTTTCACAAGAACATTAGAAATAGAGCAAGATTTAATGGACTTAGAAAGAGAAAGAAAAGAAAACAGATTAATGTGAAACCTCAAATATTTAAGCAAGATAAATTGATACGAGTAAACACTTCACGATAAAGCTATTTCTAATTCAATAACTATGAATTGTTCAAACTTTCTGATCTCAACAAGCAATTTCATAAAGACAATCTTATTATACTACCAAAAATCGTTGCATAAACTACAAAGTATGAGTCTCTATTTTGGCTAGTTAATAGTTGTCAAAGATTACATTCAACAAAGCTTTCAAAAATTTTGACAATTTTTGATTGAAATAACAAGACAATACACTTTAAAAATAAAGAAGCTATTTTGGTCCCATCAAAATATCAAAGATTTTCCTAGATCTTTTATGCTCAGAATAGGCAATTTCGTTAAGACATTACTATTAAATTGCTCTTGAGAATTTTCAACAACATAAGCTCTTCGATGGCAAATCTTAATAAGAGTTTAATATTGCGCAAAAACATAGCTATAAAAGCAACCTAGGATAAATCCTAGAATTAAATGCCAAACACGATACTATTGAAACTATTAGGTAAGCAACTAAAATAGAATGGGAAGAAAGAAATTCACAAGATTATAACAAAGTAGCCAAATTGATGTGTTTAGCAAACCTTCTTACAAGAATTCTTCAAATGTCTTTTCCCTAATTCCTTATCCTCCCTTAACATTCTACCACCATAGATTTAAGTGCTATGATTGAGAAGTGTCTAATAGTTACAACCACCATAGAGATAAATAAGCTATAGTTGACAAGTGCCCTATTTGGTGGTTACAACATCATGGGAAATTAAGTGAAGTTACAACCACCATGGTATAAGCACCATTGATATTAAAAAATATAATTGACACTTGTCCCCTTCTTTTTACAAAATAGTCATATATATCTATTATTTTATTTTATCATTATTATTTTGGCCAAGAGGCCAACACCTTTGGCATGATGGGGGGAGGGGGAGTGTATTTTGTGGCCCTCCACATCACGCACCACGTCACATCCGTCAAGGAAAAAAATGAGATGTAAAAAAACGTGATGGAAAGGCCACCGGATGAAAAAAAAACGTGATTGAAAAAATGAATCAATTTGAGATTTTTTTAATTTAAAAAATATAAAAAATTCTCTCGGCCAAATAATAGATATATATTATAAATATATAGCTAAACTAGTTATTATTGCTTAAGATTTTAATTATTAAATATCATTACCACGGTCTACAAAGCCCTAACAATTTTCATGAATAGTAGGTACTAAGAAGGTAATTCAGCATCCACCTTCGTTTTGCAACTTTGGTGCCGATGGTGTTCCTGTAACGGCATCCGCAGCTGCTGCATAATTATCTCCAATCAATCGCTGTTCCCTGGCTCCTCCTCATCATCGTCGGCATCGGCCTCAGCTTCAACTTATTTTCGCTTACGCCGAGACGCACCAGCAGTGCATGCCATAGACCATGGGCGTTGCCATTATTGCGCGGTGAGAGGCCTGAAAAACCGATTGCAGTGTTTATTCCTGCACCAGCAACTTGGTGCTCCGTGTTTGATGAACGCCTCAAGACGTGGCATCCAGCAACTTGGTGGACATGTGCGGTGCATGCAACTCGGCTCCCATGACCAGGGATCTGTTGTCATTGAATTCTGAATCAAACACAGGCTACTGCCACAGCTGCAACAAGTGCCGGATCCCGCCAGCGGCCGCATCCATCAAACTAAGGGTTTGCCGTCTCATCGTTCCTGCTACCGATTCTGATGATTCTGTTTTCTGAATGCAAGATCGCCGATTGTTGAAGCTGCTTTCAAGATTGTTAACGGATGTGAACTGGTTCGGCTTCATGCGGGCTCTATGCATTCCCGAAATAGCTTAAAGGGCTTCCTGGGGTGATTAGAAGAGTACTGCTTGGGTGCATAACGTGCAGGTAGCCTTTTAACGGCGTTGTCAGCACGGGCGGGAAATCAGCGTGCGATCATGGTCCATTTGTTGGTGTACAGTTGCCGTGTGGCAAGCAGCCTCTCCTCCTCCTCCGACGGACTCTCTGTTTTCGCTGACAAAGGATGTGAAGCAAGTGGCAAGTGGCAGAGATATGTACCCACGGCACAAGCCCAGTACACCGGCTGTGGTAATAAAACCTTGGTTTTCGGTGAGTAACCCAGTATTATTATGGCCTGGCCGGCCACCACCTCAGAAAGCAGCCGGGATGACCAGCTGTGATGACACATCGGCTGTTCTGGTTTTCATATGTGGCTGTCATGGGTTAAATAATGGTAGGAAGTTATTCCAATGACGTTACAACATTTTTCTGCTATGTCCGGTGTGTTGATGTCTTAGTTCCATCAATAATTTGTGTTGCTGATCTCCATACCCTTTTTTTTTTTTTCAGTATGACGGCAGTTTGAGAGACTGAAGTCACAACACTGATAATATCTACCATAGAATTATTCTCCATGTTTTCAACTTCACATATAAATTTAAAGCTAAATTGTTGTTTTGGTATGGAATTGTTGCCTTCTAGACAGAGCTCCATAGTGGAAGAAAAATCCAAATGAATCTTCCAATCATTTTCTCATTTTCCATCTTTGGCATTTCTATGTACAAAGATGGGACCTTTAGGATCATGCATATCAATCTTATGAGACCCATTTCAAGCTAATGCTCATATATCATCATCTTTTTCATTCAAATATATGTTTTGTCTTATATACACAAATGATGGAAGTGGAGAAGAATCAATATCATCCATATTCTTATCATATTTTCTACCATTGTCCTTTGAAGTAAACAATCTAATTTCTTGGTTGCCATTGTACTATCTTCCAATCTAAATAAGGCATTGGCAATTTAATTTTCATCTTAACAAGGTCTCAACTTTATTTTATAAAGTCTACTCCATGAAATGGCCAAAAATGTGACAATCGAAACATACCTTTTCTAGAACAATAGGTAGGCTGATGCCACAGTGAAGATCATCTCTCAAGCCCTTGGGTTGCCAGACACTGGGGCAACCTTGGTTGAAATCTCAACACAAACGGACCCAAAAGTAAAAAAGGAGTGGGTCTAGCAGCACTATGGAGTTGACGGCAAAGAATATGGTATGCTCACTAAGGTAGAGAGGTGCATTTCAAAATTACCTCAATCCAATGATGAGGCCAAGTAAAGTTACGACCTTCTTTGTCCATGTGTGCATCACTCTAAGTAGTAAATTTCTAGTCAATCTCCCATAGTTGATCTACTTATAGATTGAAAAGCGCTTCAAGGAGAATAAGAATGGGAGAAAGGCACTCCCCTTTCCATGCCTGATTCGAAAATTATGCAAAAGGGGAGAAAGAGCCTACTATTGTAACGACAACCTTCGTCATGCTCTTTTGCCTTTAGGGTAGAAATGATGAAGGACAAGGTGCCACCCAAAGTGCAAGAAGAGGAGCAACCACCACCACCACCCACCACTCAAGAAATAATACCAAAGGCTGGTGCTACCATTGAGCGCATACAAAAGCTTCATGAGCAAGCTCTATATTAGTATCAGGTTGGACCAAGTGGTGGTGAACCCTCCATCTACTAACCAACACTGAGCCATCTGAATGAAGTCACATGTGCAATCAGTTGGTTGGAAGAGATGATGCCACTATTTTCTACCCAAAGAGTGAATGTGCTTGTCAGGTTGAATCCTAGTGCCCAAGAAGTAACAATGTCCCTTCTAGAATAACAAGTACCAAAGATCTCTAGGAATGCCACTACTTTTTCAGTGCACTTGAAGGAGGGTGAGGGGGCTACCTTGGTGATGCAACACCAAGGATAGGAAATAGTGGTTGAGGTGGTGGCTAATAGAGAAAGTGAAGCATTGAATGCTCTTGTAGTTGCTATGCATTATGTTGTTGCACTTCAAGACATGCAAACATCTACAGGAGTAAGTGGAATGCTTAGCGCAGCCTAGCATAAGGAGGTGGTGGATTGAATGATTGGAACTAGGCAACTACTTTTGGAGGTCTTTGACCTTCTGGATAACATCACTACAACCTAGTTCGTGGTCTTGGAAGCTAGGGGCAAGTTCATCATTGCCAATGCCTAACTTGAAGCAGCCACATTTGAAAATTGGTAATTGGCTACTATTCTTGTTGTTCTTGGCCATGCCATAACTAGAGATGAAGCTTTCTTGTAGCTTTAGGAAAAACTCAAAGCAATTGAGAACATTAAGGGGACTGCAGTTTTTGATGCATCAATCGCAGAAGCCATGGCCTACAACACTAAAAAGGATCTATTAGAGAACTGCAAGGAGAATGTTGTTTTGGCCAAGGATAACTATCACCTGTGTAATGTTAAAACTAAAAAGGACCAGATGGTTGAATATCTGAGACAACAACAGGAGTAGCTTGCCAAGGTACCATGGATTTGAGGAGGTTGGCTACAAAAAATAGAAATCTTTTGATGAAGGAGGTTTGAGTACTTCACTAGAAATTAGCCATTGAACTTGTTGCTTGGAAAAATGAGGCCCTAAAGTATAAAAGAGTGAAAAATCACTATAGGAACCAAGTTGGCATTCTTAAAGAGGTTAACGAAAAGGAGATCTAGCTGGTGAAGGCAAAGGTGAATGAGAACCTCCAACAACTCCAACAAGGATGCGATCTGTGGTAAGCCATCTTTGATGGATTGAACCTGTACAACAAAGTAGAAATTTTCCTCAAGAAGTTGCAAATCAAGGAGATGATGAAGTACATGGAGTTAGCAAACCTTTGTTATGTGAACATGGCAATGCTGACTTCCAGAAGACCAAGGTAAGAACTAGAAAAGCAAGTGATCAGCTTGTACCTTTTGTACGAGGTTGAGTTCAAGCACCTTAAGGACAAAAAGCAAAAGTTGGAAATAACCAATGCTAAACTTGAGGTTCTTAGAGCGTAATTCATACATTAATGATAAAAAAACTAAGAACTTAGCCAAAAGAATGAATGACTATCAAGAGCTGTAGAATGCTATGAGAGTGTTTAACATCGAATGCAACTAATTCATTGCCTGGTTTGTCAATGTTAAGGAGTTCTTCCCTACCATGCCCTATTTATGGGATGTTCCTATATTGGCCCACATCGATGATGTTGCATGAACCATGTATGATCCTTGGAGTAAGGAGGAGAAGATGAAAGCATTGCTGGATGCATTTCATCTTCCATTAGCAATCACAATTGCAACAAGACAACCACAACCACCATAGCCTCAACCTCAATTACTACGTGCACAAGAGGTAAGGGAAGGTCCTTCAACACCTCAAGAGCCTCCACATACTAGGACCATTTGATTTTCTTCCTATTTGTAGTCTTTAGAGGGGTTTTAGCTGTCAAATTTTTTAACAGTTTTTAATTTTGTTTCCTTGAACACCTATTTTTATAAAATTTGTAAATCTGTACACTTGGGCACTTAACAGCAGTCTACGTTAGTTCATTAGTTAGTCAATGATTCCATACCTTTTCAAATTTTGTAAGAACTTGTTCCTCCTTGTGTTCACTCGAGGACAAGTTTTCTATCAATCATGGGGGTATGATGAATCATCATTGTTAGGTAGCATTGATGAACATGCATTGACGTGACCCCATTAATGCATACGTGTTGATGCATATTTGTGTCAACATGTACCCATTGATGCATACGTGTCCACAGAGTGTCTAGTCTTGCCTATATAAATGTGCACATCCATTGCATTTATGGCATTGTTCATTTAGTAGCATAGCGAAGCTCTTATAGTTTGTTCCTGTAACAGTTTGAATATTTTCAAAGTGCCCACAGTAGGAGTTTAGAAATGTATTGATTTTTATTCGAACACTGATGTACTTGGACACTTCAATGTGAATGACAATAAAGATGAACTTCTTGATAATCCTTGTAGCACTTGGAATTAGCATAATGTTTACTTTAATGCACTTTATTGTTATGCAATTTACATTCATGCACTTAATTAATTACTTGAATATGAATAATTAATGCACATAAGTACAACCACCTCGAGCATATGTTAACACTTGGTAATCCTAGTAGTTACACCTAGTAACCTAGTAGCATTGTGGTGTGTTCAGGATGTGTATGGTAAGTGGGAAAAAATGCTTAAGTCAGGATTAGCTTAAGGCATTAGATAGTTACTAGATTGATTAGCATTTAATCACTTTATTTTCATGCTTAGGATAAATTAATAAAATGTATAAAAGTTATAGAAATCATGTGCCTTAGTTACACTTAGATAATGAGCACTTAGAAAGTTATAGTTAATCACTGTATCATTGTACCTCCATAAGTGGAATCGAGAAGACAACAATCACGTCCTTAAGTTCACTACTTAGATAATGAGCGCTTAAAGAGCTAAAGTCTATAGAATTCAATCAGATTGCTTAGTGAACATTGGTGATTCATATGGTTGGATGAAGGAATTACTTGCTGCTCATCAGATACATTATGTAATCATTAAGCCATGACTTCTTTGTTGAGTCTACAACCATTGTAATTTTGGTAAATAAGTTTTTATCAGGAAATTGATTTGATATTGGTTCATCATTCTCTTGGGGTTCTCATCTAAGTCTTAATAAATGAACTACTACAACATTTTTGGTTCCTTTCTTATCAATCATAGTAATATTAAACTCTTGTAAAAGCACAAGCCATCTTATCACTCTAGGATTAACCACTAGTTTGTTCATTAGAAATCTAATGGCATTATGATCCATGTGGACACAAATGGGATACTCAAGCATATAAGTATGAATTTTTAAGTAAATACATCACTGATGAAGCATCAAAGTGTCACATCGATGTAGCATTTGCTATGTCTATGAGGGTCCATTGATGCTGCTTCATAATAAAATCTATAAATACACACTCATTCATTGTGTATATGGAAAGACTTGTCATAGTTATAGTAGAACTCTTGCGATTTTGTCATTTGAGAGTTAGAATATTTTTCTGAGTGCCCACAACAGGAGTTAGAAAGTGTATGGATCTTTATTCAAGCATTGATGTACTTGAGCACACCAATGTGTACAACAATAAAGATGAGCCTTTTGATCAAACCTTGTAGTACTTGGAATAGATTAATAATTTATTTTTACATTTACTATTTTCATTAATTATGTGATTAATTAAGATAAGTAAGACTTTAATTAATTAACTAATTAAGCTAAATAGATTAAAGACATAAGCATGACTTCTTTGAGCATAACATACAATGCTTGGTAATCCCAGCAATGCTTAACGCTTGGTAACCCAGCAATGTTATATGCATTCAGGATGTGTGCAGAAAGTGGGACATGATGCTTATGTTAGGAGAGTTAGTTATTAATTAGCAATCAGATTGGTTAAATTGGTTAATAAATTAAGTTTCAACTTGCTATCAATCGTAGGTGAATAAAATATAAAATAATAAAAATCATGTGCCTCAATTACACTTAACCATACAACTAAGCTTCACAAGTGTAGTTAGGAAGACAACAATTGTCACGATTAGATTTCACTTCCTAGAACTAGTGTACTTAGGAACTTAAGGTCTACTAAATTCAATTGAATTGTGCATGAACTCTTGTAATTCATATGGTTGAACGTAGGGTATACTCGCCACTCATCATTGGTGCCATTGCTGGGGATCTTTAGTTTGTTCTATATGCTATCCAGGATTTAGTGAAAATTTATTTAACATCACTGGAATGAATCCTAAAGACATATCATACATCAAAATAACTACAACATTTATAAGAAAGCACATTGCATTTCTTGTCTTCTAATACAAGATGTCTTCTTCTCACAAGAGTGATTCTTTGCCCAAGTTTAATGGAGTAAATTAGTAGGTGCCCCAGTAATACAAAGTCATATATGCTCATCCTAATGAGTATGTACCCAATCTCACCTTCATCCTACACTAGGATGAACAATTGCAATGGTAATATGTGGAGGGAAACATTGTGTTGCCGCTTGATCAATCCATTTTTGCGATGCTCCACCAAACTCTTATGTGGTTGGGCATCCAAGGGCTTCATGCTGAATATGTTGTGTAGAATAGTGATGCAAAGGATTATCATCTCATCAATGCACAACATCTAAGGGATTGATAGCTAGAGCAACATTACAAGTTTGTGCAGGGGAAGTGGTCTAATGATTCCCCATTCCTGATGTGCCAAAAAGATGGTGGAGAACCCTTCTCTGGGGGGTTTTCAATATAGAGAGGCTCCTCTCTTTGACTTAAATGAAGGAGGTCAAAACTAGAACTTGTAATACATGATACATAATCTTGGTTTTAGCAAGAATGAATCCCATGACAAAGGGGGATCCAAGGAGAAGAGTTATGGCAGGGATGTAGGCAAGTAGCATGATCACAATCATGGCCACAACCACCGAAGAGGGGGTGGTAGGCACTGTGATGGTGCTAGTCCTCCTTCCTCTTCATCTTCATCATCATAATCTTTCTCTTCTACCTCCAAACACAACTGTAGGGGATGTGATCATGATGGAGATGATCATCGAGATTGAGATGATCGTCAAGACCATTAAACAAATCAAGATCCAAGGCACAGGCATTCAAGAGAGGTCTATCATCATGAATAAAGGAATAGCAGAGGACATTGTAGGCACCAAGGTCATGGCTATGATGAGCCTTTGCTTGCCACCCAAAGCATGCTAAACATTGTAGAGGTAGTGAGTATTTTGACAAGGCATGTGAAAGATAGTAGGATTAAGCAATTGGATATGAACAACATCCTAGGACTATCTTTTTAGGCTTTTTAGGATGCCTATGTCCTAAAGACGAGCTTTGTGGATAAACCTTGCAGTGCATGGATAGGTTTAATTAATGTTTTTTATTGCTTTCCTAGTAACGCGGCATGAGTACGACTTGGTTACGAGCGTTGATGAACGTGTATGGCTAGCCAAGGAATCGGCTACTCATCATGATTAGTTTCTCTCACCCTTTTCTCCTAGAACGTGGGACAAGTACGAATTGATTACGAGCATCTATGAATTTGTACGGCTAGTCAAGGAATCGGCTGCTTGTCACGCTTAGGTTAGTTAAGTGCCTCAGTACAACCGCTTCGAGCATGTGCGTTACGTGTGGTAATCCCAGTAACGATTAGCGTTTGGTAGCCACAGTTGCACAGTTCAGGGTGTGTACGGCAAGTGGGAATGGATGCTGACGCTAGGATTTAGTGCTGTAGTTAGAGTTAGTTTTAGTTTCTCAACCCTTCACCATTTAGCATAGGAGATAAATCGGAAAATACCAAAAAAATC
This sequence comes from Gnetum montanum, assembly GCA_015680685.1. NCBI lineage: Eukaryota > Viridiplantae > Streptophyta > Gnetopsida > Gnetales > Gnetaceae > Gnetum > Gnetum montanum. Next base: position 135,301 of record MNCI01005835.1, read on the forward strand.
ATATACCTCGAACTTACTTAACCATACACCGTGACAACAACAAGAAAGTCTGGGAAGACAACGAATGATTAACCCCAAGTGTTCCATGGGGTGTTTAGGCATTTAGTCTGCGGAGTTCGACCGGATCGTGCGTGCTACGCTCGTTTCGTATGGTTGAGTGTAGGGGTACCTTGCCACTAATCATTGGCGCCGTTGCCGGGGACTAAGTGTTTTTATGCCAATTAGAATATAAGGGATATCACTCACATCGTTGTGAGCTTTAACGAACCTTTGGGTTAATCAGTTAATCAAGAACAGAAATAACGGTAAATAACACACCATTAAAATGGCTTCTTCTCACAAAATTAACTCACCTAAGGATAATACAGAAGACAATTAGCATCACACGCATAACCTAGACTAGCCATGTCCTAAACAATCTAAGGTCACATATACTCATCCTGATGAGTATGTCCCTGACTTTACTTTTATTCTCCACCAAGATGAACAACTGCGATGGAGAGATTTGCAAGGTAACATTGTGTTACCCCCAGATCGATCAGTCCCTAACATGCTTTTCCGTGCCTTAGCACAGATTGACATGCAAGAGTTATTTGCGGAATACGTTTTGGATAACTTTGACACAAGGGATTATCATCCCACAAATGCTCAACGTATTCGGGACGAAAGGGAGGAGAGCCAACATTCATTGTTGAGGGGCAAGGTCCCCCATGTCCTTAGTGAAATAGGAGACTAGGAACCCCTCATAATGGGTTTCTTAGAAAACGATGTTCCTCCTCCTCACAATGGTGAAGAGGTTAGGCATCAGGGCCTTTGATCAACTGTACATGCTATAGGCTCTGATCCCCGTGAGCACCAACTGTTCATGGACAGGAACAACCACTCACACTAAGGACGGACACTTAGATCGTTACAACGATCGGGGCCGAAGTAGCCGAAGAAAAGGTAAGAAACATTGCTATGGTGATGGATCCCCTTCCTCTTCTCCTTCATCTTACCATTCACACTCTCCTTCCACATCTAGGCACAACCATCGTGAGCATAATAGAGAGGGTAAAAGTAAAAAGGAAGATGAAAGACCTCGAAAGGAAGGTCGAGATGAGTTAGGACAAGAGCAAGGACGTAGGGAGAGTAGGGAACCACCACAAAGACATCATAGACGTCATGAAAGAGATGATCGTGACAAACCCCTACTCACAACCCGAAGCATGCTAGACATCACAGAGGCAGTTAGGATCCCCACAAGGCACTTAAAGGATAGTAGGATCAAGCGTTTGGACATAAATAATATCCCACGTTTTGAAGGGGGATACAACGCTGATCCTCAACATCATTTACAGGCATTCCACGATGCCTGTGCCTTACAAAACATAGATAATGAGTGGCAGAAGCTCAAGTTGTTCCCAAGGACACTCATCAAAGAATCAGAGAACTGGTACCGGTCCTTAGAACTGGAAACCATCAGGAGGTGGAGTACGATGCTTGAATTGTTCAACAACAAATATCAAACGTACTCCAGAGTGTCCAATTTGTGTAAGTAGATCCAAGGCTGGAAACAAGGTGCTTATGAACCCTTGGATGCTGCTATGGCCCATTACTATACACTGCTACATCGTTGCCTGGGCCATGTGTACACTAAGCGGGATCAACTTCGCCACATTGTGGATGGGCTAAGAAATGAAACGAGAAGAACTCTTGGGACTTATGCCCAAGGGAGACTTTCCCAACTGAGAGCCCATGAAGTTGAAAGTTTGTGGGAACAGGTAGCGCAAGAAGAGGGCGAGCTACTAAAGAGAGAAAGTGCGGAAGAATACAACTGCGATGCCTCCCTTCGCAAGAAGGAAGTGAAATTCTGTGATGAGGAGGATGAGTCACCACTCGAAGAGGTGGTGAATCAGAAAACCTTACCGATCCAAAAGTTAACAATCGAGGTATCGGCTAAGGTAGACCAAATGTGGGATTCCTTTGACTCAAGAATAGAAACAGTCTTAAAAATCATAGAAGAGTCCAAGGTAGAGCAAGGTAGTGACAAAGGCAAAACCAAGCGGAGAAACTTAAGCCCTGCACATAACAAGGGTAAGGAGAAAATTCCTATCTCCGATGAGGCTGTAAATTCTGATTCAGACAATGATAGTGGATGTGAGGTCTGCTACTATGACCATCCTAAGGGATGTTGCCCAATTATCTCACATCTGCAGGAGTCTGGGGTGTATGCATTAAATCCAAGACTTAATCAACGGCAAACACCCCAAAGGTTACCTTATCCACAAGGTAACCCAAGGCAATTCCACCAACCCTTAACATATTATCCAAGTGGAACATCTCCACAGCCCATTGGACAACACCAGTAGTGGCAATACCCATAGTCATGGGGGATGCCACCACCAACACATCAATGCCCTTACCGGCAACTTGATCCTTACAGTTATTATGTGCAGTATCCAATTTCTCCAGGGGACTCTATGGGTCACACTACCCCCCAACGTCACTACCAAGCGCGGGAGTACTTCAGAAGGACTCCTTCTCCTCTAGGAGACATCTCATTCAGTCCATCCTCTAACTCCGCTCGCACCTCTTCCACCTGTAGTTCCCATACAACCTGTTCCAACAATGCAAGGGGAATTGCCTACCCAATTGCAGCAACGTAACACCGCGAGAGCTGTAAATATTCAGCATGTAAATATCCAACCAGGTGCTAGTTCTAACAACAACTGTACAAAGAAGAGACCCTTTTTCCGAACTAGGAGCCCATACAAACTCTCGCAACAACAAGAGGATGGGCACATGTATAGGCCTCTAACCACTAACGCTTCGGAGAACCCTTCAGTCCAAAAGAGCATAACGCATACGGTTATGTTAACACATACCGTAACTGACTGGATCAAGATAGGGCACTTTCCCAGGAAACTAACTGACCCTGGGAGTCCCTTTATTTATTTGCAGATTGCTGGAAATGCACCACATCAAGCTCTTCTTGACTCAGGTTCTGGAGTCAACTTAATTTCACAAAAGATGTATCACGCCTGGAACCTGCCACAACTTAATAAGAGTAACATCCAACTAGAGTTGGCAGACCAGTCCATCACCATTCCCTTAGGATTGGTGGAGGATGTTATTACCACTGTGTGTGGTTGGTCTTACCCAGCTGACTTTCTGGTGATCAAAGTGAACAACAACAAAGGGGACTTCCCAATTATAATGGAAAGGGCATGGCTA
>MNCI01005835.1:141025-162327 GCA_015680685.1 Gnetum montanum
GTGCTTCAGTACGATCGCTTCGAGCACGTGCGTTACGTGTGGTAATCCCAGTAACGATTAGCATTTGGTAGCCACAGTTGCACAGTTCAGGGTATGTACGGCAAGTGGGAATGGATGCTGACACTAGGATTTAGTGCTGTAGTTAGAGTTAGTTTTAGTTTCTCAACCCTTCACCGCTTAGCATAGGAGATAAATCGGAAAATACCAAAAAAATCATATACCTCGGACTTACTTAACCATACACCGTGACAACAACAAGAAAGTCTGGGAAGACAACGAATGATTAACCCCAAGTGTTCCATGGGGTGTTTAGGCATTTAGTTTGCGGAGTTCGACCGGATCGCGCGTGCTACGCTCGTTTCGTATGGTTGAGTGTAGGGGTACCTCGCCACTCATCACTCATCAAAGAAGTAAAAAGCTGGTACCAGTTCTTAAAAGCAAAATCAATCCATAGATGGAGTATGATGCTCAAACTATTCAATGACAAGTATCACACGTACTCTGAAGTGTCCAATTTGAGAAGGTAGATCTAGGATTGGAAGTAAGGAACATGAGTCCTTGAATGCCACCATGGGTAGATATTATTCCTTATTACATCGATGCCCTAGCCATGATTACTCTTAGTAGAAAAAAATTCACCACATCATAGATGGGCTTCATTATGAAATAAGAAGAACCCTTGGGATCTACACCTAAAGAAGACTGTCTAAGTTAAGAGTCCATCAAATCCAAAGGCTGATTGAGTAGGTAGCAAAAGAAGAAGGAGAGTTGATGAAATGCGAAAGTGTAAAAAAATACAACTGAGATTCTTCCATTCGCAAGAGGGAGGTCTGATTTTGTGACAATGAGGAGGAATCATCACTTGATGTGGTGGTGAATCAGAAAACTTTGCTGATTCAAAAATTTACCTCTAAAATTTCAGCAAGGTTAGATTAGTTGTGGGACTCTATGGATAGTATATTTTAAGCCATTCTAAAAATTACTAAAGGGTCCAAAGAAAAAAGTAGTGATCATAACCGTAGGAGGCAAAAGGAAGCTGAACGTGCCAATCAAAGGAATAAGGGCAATATTGCTATCGTAGAGGAAATTGCAAAAACTGAATCAGATGATGATGGTGTGTGTGACATTTGCCAATATGAACATCCTAAGGGATGTTGCCTCATTATGTCACATTTACAAAAGTCTAGGGTATATTCTCTAAATCTATGACTAGTAAAAAGATAAGCACCCAAAATATTTTCTTATCCTCAAGGTAATCCCAAGCATTTTCATCAACAACACCAATATTGTCCAAGTGGAACTCCACCACAACCATATAAGCAGTATCAATAGTGGTAGAGACCACAATCATGGACACTATCACCGCCAAGGTAGCAATACCCTTATATACAAACAGATCCATATGGGTATTATGTTCAACAATCCTTTTCTCACATGACTCTTCTAGTCATGTTTCTCCTTTCCAACATCACTACTATCCTCCTAAATATTTTAGAACTCATTCTCCATATTTTAGAAAGAATACCATATTCCATACTTATCCTCCTCATGTTTGTACACTTGTTCCTCCATCCTTGATGTAGCTACCACTTGCTCCATCCATGCAGGGTGAACTTCCAGCCTAGTTGTAGTAACGCAATGCTACCAAGGTTGTCAATCTAAAACTAGTTAATCAACCAAGTGGTTTGGAACCTCATGCTTATAAAAGATCATTTTTCTAATACAATATTCCTACTAAGCCTTCACAGACTCAGGCGGCTAGTCACCTTGCTCCTACTTCATCCTCTGCAAACCATTTAATTAGGAACCCTTCAAACCAAATATCATCTAAAATCTATACTATTATGCTCACAACCTTTCCAGGAAATTAGTTGATCCTGGGAGTCATCTTATTTATTTACAAATTGCTAAGAATGAATCATGTAATGCTCTTCTTGATTCAAGTTCTAGTGTTAACTTGATTTCTCATGAGATGTATACTACCTAGAACCTACCTCCTCTCAAGAAAAGTAATACTGATTAGAATTGGTAGACTAGTCCAATACTGTTCCATTGAGATTAGTAAAAGACATGATCACCATTGTCTGCAAGTGGTCTTATCTTGCCGATTTCCTAGTAATCAAGGTTCAGAACTATAAGGGGGGACTTCCCAATCATTATGGGAAGGGCATGGCTAAGCATTATTGATGTGAGAATGGACATCAGAGATCTTTCCTTGGAAATTTCCAAGCAGCATGAATTTGTAAAAATCGAGAAGAAAAGAGTTTCATGCATTGCGTAAAATGATATTAGTTGCAAATGTGTGTAGAAACTCTGGTTTGTCAAGAGCACATTCATCAAATCATAAAATAGTATGTAGATTTATCTAAAGTACAAAGGTGCTTGTACATAGCAGCCATAAAATAGGAGGATACCTAGTGGCTAACAGTTGATCTTGGAAGTAGCACACTTTACATGGAATTTGCTGAGAGCCTAACATGTGCCTATGTTGAAGGCATGGATAAACTAGACCAAGTCCATCACTAACTCTTTGATAATGCAAATGATGATACTAATTGGGGAGAGTTGGAGATCCCTAAGAATTTTAAACAAGAGCCCCTAGAGTTGAAAACTCTACCTGTTGGCCTGGAATATGCATTATTGAAAAATAGCAAGCTAGTCATAGTCAATGCCAAACTTGCTTCCAAGGAAAAAGTGGTCAATAGATGGCCAACAAACTTTGCCTAATCATATCCTAAATTCACTAGAATTGATCCATAGATATGCCAGCACCACATTTATACAAATCCATCCATGAAGCCAAGGAGGCAACCATAGCAATGGTTAAATCCAAAATTGAAGCAAATCATCAAAGAGGAGATTAGACAACTCCTTAAGGTAGGGTTCATCTACCTCATTTTGGATAGAAAGTGGATTAGCCCACTCATGATAGTGCCAAAGAGAGGTGGCAAATGGTGAGTTTGTATCAACTTCAAGCCATTAAACATGGCAACATTCAAAGGTCATTTTCTATTACCATTCATTGATCAAGTGTTGGACACAATATATTGGCATTGCTATTATAGTTTTCTGAATGGTTATAGGGGCTATAACCAAATCCATATTGCACTAAAAAACTAGGCCAAAACAACATTCACGAGTCCCTAGGGGACTTTTTCATATTGAAATATGTCTTTTGGTCTATGCAATGCTCTTGCCACTTTCCAATGCCTGGTCTTAAGCATCTTTCAATAGCAAATTGGTAGCAAAGTGGAAGTCTTTATGGATGACTTCTCCACTTGCGATTCTACATTTGAGCAAGCCTTGGACCACCTTTAGTAAGTACTTAAAAGATATGTGGAAACAAACCTGTGGCTCAATTAGCAAAAGACCCATCTCATGGTCCAAGAAGGCATTGTATTGGGGCACAGAATTTCTCAAGTAGGGATTGAGATGAACCTTGAAAAAATAAGGATCATCTAAGAAATAACTTAGCAATCAAAGACTTTTAAAGATGTTTGTTCATTCCTTGGATACATTGGCTACTACCGATGATTCATAGAGAATTTCTCTAAGATTACAAAATCGTTGGTCGAGCTAACAAAGAAAGATGGTTCATTCATTTAGACCAAGGAATGTGGAAAGGCATTCCAAAGCTTCAAGCAGAAGCTTATAAAGACTCCAATTCTACGAGCACCTAACTAGTTTAGACTATTTCATATCATGATAGATGCATCAAATTATGCCTTGGGAGTTGTATTTATGTAGTTGGATGACAAGAAATGTCCATATTACATCCACTATGCAAGTCAAAGCATTGTAGGTGCATAATTGAATTACACCACAATGGAGAAAGAACTAATAGTGGTGGTGTATTCTCTAGAGAAGTTTAGGAACTATGTGCTTGGCTATAAAATCTTTGTGCACACTAACTATAGTGCCATTTACTTTCTCTTGAACAAGCCAACAGTGAGCCCCCGTGTCATATGATGGTTGGTGATCTTGTAGGAATTCAATCTTATGATGGTAGATCAAAAGGGGATGAAGAATGTGATTATTGATCATCTCTTTCGATTATAATGGGATGACAAAGAGGAGGAGAGCCCACTCTCTGATCAATTCCATGATGAACTTCCCTTTGCTAGTGAAATTAATGAACATATGTCCATAGAATCCAAATGGTATGATGGCATCCTCACTTATCTTCTCATTCAAGAGATGCCACAAGATTCAAACTACAGGAAGAAATAAAAATTTCTTCATTAGGCCAAACACTTCATGGAAATTAACGAACACTTTTACAAGATGTGCATCGATGGCCTAGTTTGTTGGTGTGTCCCTAATGTGGGTAAATTACGTGTTCTCCAGGATGTTCATGAAGGTCCTTAAGGAGGCCACTATGCTTGGAGATGCATGGCCATTAAGATCCTAATTGTAGGGTATTATTGGCCAACCATCTTCAATGAGACCTACCAATTTGTCTGCTCTTGTGAATGCTATCAATGAGATGGTGAGATGACCACATGAATAGAGGAACTTCAATAGTGGATTCAACCACTAGAATTATTTGACATATGGGGCAACAATTTCATGGATCCCATCAGATCCATGTTAAATGGAAAGGCATATATAATCATCGTCGTTGATTATTGCATAAAGTGGGTAGAAGTAGTAGCCGTCATCGACTATACATAATCCACTACTGCATGGTTTGTACAAAAAAATGTTGTGAATAGGTTTAGGATGCCAGGTGCATTAATTTCTAATAACAAAACCCATTTTATAGGTGCTATTTTTTAGAAGCTTATGCAATGCTTGGGGGTTGAATATAAATTAATAACACCCTACCATCCCCAAGACAATGATCAAGAAAAGGTTATTAATAGGGAGATCACAAAGATTCTAACAAGAATTGTTAGCAAATATAGGAGAGATTAGAGCACGAAACTCAGTGATGCCCTTTGGGCCTACCGATCAACATGGAAAATTTCTATAGGCTACTCTTCCTATGAGCTTCTGTATGAAAAACTTCAATGCTCCTCATTTAATCTAAGTTTCGTACACTCTCAACAACCTATGGCTTGGACCTAACCTAAGTATGGCACAAAAAGAAAGACTAATCAACCTAAATGTGCTAGAAAAAAATCGATTATTGGCCATGTCCTTGAATGAAGTGCATAAGGCACTCAACAAACAATGACATGACCTTAGAATTAGAAGGATCAAACTTCAACCTAGAGATAAGGTCCTCTACTGGAACCTCACATATGTTTCTCAAAAAGCCAAATTTCAAACATTGTGGAAGGGTCCTTATATAATTAATGAAACCTTTCCTTCTAGGACTATGATCATATACAATCCTGAAAGCCCAAACAAGAAATAGTTGGTTAACATCCAATATTCCATGAGTCCAAGCAAGCTAGTACAACAAATACCTTAACGGATGGGCAACCATACTCAATTTTTTGGATTCCCTCCTTCCAACTCAGTCATGGAGGAGATGGCCATCCATGCTAATCACATACATGACTCCTTAGTTTTTCTATTTTGTTTTATACATTTTTTTTTCAAATTTTTTATTTTATACCTTTTTGATTTTAAAATTTTTTTCTATTTACACCATTTTTTTACACCATTGTTAGTACATTTATATTTTTCTTGAATATTTTACACTTTCTATATATTCTACTTTATTTTAGTGTGATTTCCTAATTTCTGTTAATAAAAATGCTTTATGCCAATAGGACATAATGGTGCTATAGTTGTTGCTAATGGTGGTTTGCACTTAATGGGTTTGTTTGCTAATCTATGGTTTCTATTTTTGAATTTTTGTGCCAATGGCTAAGACATGGTTTCTTTTTCATGGAATAGGTAGTGAGTCCATGTCATCCGTAGACTCTAGTTTTCCTTGTTTTGGAAATATGAGGTCCCTTTTATTAAATAAATCTTTAATAAATTTGTGATCTTGATGGTTTCTAGAATTAGAAAAGATTCAAAGGTTTGCTTAGGGTGTGACTTCAAGGGGATTTAATACTCTTTGTACTCTTCTACTTACTTGGGTGCATGAGTGCTTTCATGGATTTCTTATCATTCTGTGTCAACCATAAACAAGAAGTTAAATAATTCTTTGCATGATGTGGTTCCCATTCAAAAATTTCAAAAAACAAAAAAAAAACATGATGGGAATTCAAAGCACACCCCTTAGACAAATAAACAGGCTACAAGCACTAATTATGAAACTAGAAAGACATGTTATCCATGCCTAAAGGTCCCCTCTAACTAAGGACTTTCTACTTCTCTTTTCATCTCTTTAAGGAACAATGGTTGTTCTGTGGAAGCACTCTTGTGTCTCAAGGGGATGGATTGGTTTTGGAGTGGCAATGCGAAGTCACTGAAAGTGGTTGGTTTTGGTCTAGACTAAGGATGAATCTTTTGAGGTCATTTAAACACACTTCCATAAGAAACTTCTTATGACCTTAATTCAAAACTCCATCCACCTTCTCCATAATTCACATATGTTGCCCATAACTCATCTCACTACGAATGTTCATGTTCTTGTTTGGTGTCTTTGTCTGATGTACTTGAATTCTTTGGTAGAATCTTTTGGGTTTTGATCCTTAACTTTCATAAACCATTAATCACCTATGGGGTCCATGGACTCCTTAGGTTGAGGCTATGCAAGGGAAAATAAGACATGTGCCTACTATGGGGAGGGCCCACTTGGATATCTCTTGGTTGGGTTCATTAAGCACCTTATTCTTGGGCATTATTACAATCAGAATCTTTTGTGCACCTATCTTCTACATCTGACCATGTGCTTCTTTAAGTATTTTCTTTAGTTCAAACATTTCCCATCAAATTTTTGAATTTTCAAGCTTTCAAAGACCCTATTCAATGATTTCATCATATTCTTGGCTTTTCTGGAACTCCATAGACCCCAAATTCATTCAAAAATTCCTTGTATTTTTTGAAATATTCAAGTTTGAAAATTTTTTTTATGAACCTCGTAAATAGGACCCCATCGATGGAGCCCATGCATATATGAGGCCCCATATATGCAGCCCTATTGATGCAACATGAAAATACTATATATATGTGTGACCTCCCTTAGAAATTTTCACATTTACTCTCAAACACCCAAGGATTTTTTGTAATGAACTTTCTAAAGCCCATAACTTCCTAATTGTTTTTCCAAATCACTCCATTCTTTGACCTTGTAGCTCTTGGAGGTAAGCTCTTAGTCATGGGGACTAAAAATGTGTTGTTTTTAATAGAAGTTTTTGACATTTTTCTAACTCCCACAAAGGTTTAACTAGGGAATCATCATTAAAATACCAAATTACAAGAGTTAAACCTTTTCAATAAGCTCCAGTAACACTTACATAAAAATTAATTAATAAAATAGTCAATCTACCATGGTCCAATTGTAGTTAAGTGTAACTAATTAATGAGATAAGGTATCCAAAAATTTTAAGTTACACATTATATCTACTAATCCACAAATGTGTTGTGATCGCAGATGACACCAAAATACAAACATACACAAAAAGGAGGATCGTCTCAACTAAGGAAAAATGGCCAAGAATGGGAAGGGGCCAATAACAAGTAGAGGAAGAACTGATTGCAATCCATGCCACAAAACCTCTTAGGGAAGAGGCTGAAGTGGAGTCTATTTTTCAAATTCTAGAACAAGTGGTAGCAATAGAGCATTCCCACCTAGATGAGGTGCCAAATCAACAAGAAAACCTTGAGGTGATCTTAATAGAAGCTTTCCTGAACCAAATTAAATCAAGGGAGGTCCAGAAGATAGTGCTCCAAGATTTGAACTTTGGCTCTTTCTTGGAGGAAGCACCTAAAGAGGTATAGGACCAAGGTACAGGACCAATTGAAGACCTCTCTCATGTGGCCAATTATCATTCTAGTGGGAAGTGGTACATGGGAGATATGTTCCTATTTTGGAGTAATAGGTAGGCTAGTTCAACAGTCAAGATCAAGAACATTTCAGTGTCCTACTTAGTGCAAGCCATTGTAGAGGCACTTGGGTTGCTTGAAATTAGGGCAAATCTCACAAAGATTCCGATGTAGGTGGATCTTAACATAAAAAAGGAATAGGTTCAATGGTGCTATGGTGTCAATTGTAAGGAGTACGATGTGCTCACACCAATAGAAAGAATCCATTACAAGATTATGGATTTTCACCTAAATCCCATGGTGAGGCTTAGCAAGATTAATGCCATAGTGCATGTACTTCTCTAATTGGAAGATTCTCGGTCAAGCTTTCACAACTAATCTATTTGAAGATAGAGAAGTAGTTCTATGAGAATGAATGTGGAAGGATGAAACTCCCCTTTCCATACCTCATCAAAAAACTATATCGAAGGGGAGGAATAGTTTGCTACACTAATGATGTTTTCTAATGCACTCTAACCATTAATTAGATAAAGATGATGAAAAAAAATCCTACAATAATAATCTAGGAAGATGAGCAACAACCACCACCTCCACCTACCACTCAAAAAATAATTTCAAACATCGCCACAACATTCTAATAGTTGTGCAAGTACCTAGAATGGCTCTTGAGCAAGCAAGAGCAATAGGCAGGCATAAGTGATGGAGACACATCTATGTATCGGCCTGCAATGAGTCACCTAGATGAGGTGGCCTGAACAGTCAACTTGATGAGGGAGGTGGATCCATTCTCTCTACCTAATGAATGTAGATGTCCACAAGGTCGAATCCTAGCACCATAGAGGTAATGATATCTCTCTAAAAATAGTTGTAACTCCCAGAGATTTTTGGGAATGCTACAACCTTTTTAGTATGCCTGGAGGAGAGCAAGAGGGCAATAGTACTGGTGATGCAGCACCAAGGACAAGAAGCAGTAGCACAAGTGGTTGTTGATAGAATCGCGAAAACACTCGATGCACCTATGACATCTAAACTAGACATCATTACACTTAAACATGTGTAGATGTCCACAGGGACCATAAGTAGTAGACTAAGCACAACAAAGCATGAAAAACTACTAGACTAATTGGTAGGAATCAGACAACTACTTTCAAATGTCTTTGAAATTCCAAATAATATAACTTCAATCCAATTGGAGCTACTAGAGGGAAGGGGCAAGAATATTATATTGGAAGGGCAAATCAACATAGCCAAGTAGTTGAATGAACACTTGGCTATAAAAGTTGTTGAATTGAGAGCCCAAATTGCTAACCTTGCATTTCTCAACCCAGCATTGACAAGAGATGAAGCTCTTGAACAGATTCACACCAAGTTGAAAGGGGTTGAGGGTGCAGTGGAGATGATGTTATTCTACTAATCCTTGGTAGAGGCTACCCAGCATAAAATTTAGAAGGCCTAGATCTAACCCACTTATAGAATGTGTAGCTAACTATAGAAAATCATTACTTGCAAAACATTGATGCACATAAACAACAGTTGACTGATTTTATCCATCAATAGTAGAAGCAACTACCCAAAGAAAATACAGAGTTAAGAATATTAGTAGTTAAGAATAGAAACCTCTCCATGGAGGAGGTCTGTGCCCTTATCCAAAAGACTATAATAGAGGTAGCCACCTAGAAATCAAAGGCTCTCAAATCTGAGAGAGTCAAAGATCACTATAGAGACTATGTTAGCCTACAGAAGGAAATAAATGAGAAACACATCCAAGTGGCAAAGGCAAAGGTGAACAAGACCCTCTAGCAACTCCAACAAAGATGTGAATTATGGCAGCCAATCATTGATGGGATTGATTAATACAATAAAGTAGAAATTTACCTAAAAGAGTTGCAGATAGAGGAGATGATTGAATATATGAAGCTTTCTAATCTTTGGTATGTAAACCTGGCTATGTTGACTACCAAATGGCCGCAATTAGAACCAGAAAAGTAGGTGGCTAGTTTGTACTTGTTGTATGAGGCTAAGTTCAAGCACCATATAGAGACTAAGTAAAATCTTGCAGCAGAAAACACTAAACTTGAGGTTCTTAAGAGAAAATATGTTGATTAGAGATCCATTTTTGAAAGCATTGCCAAAAGAATGAATGACTAGTATGAGCTGCAAAATGTAGTCAGGGCATTCGATGTCGAACTTAAACAATTTGTTGCTTGGTTCATCAACATCAAGGAGTTGTTCCTAGTAATTCCATATCCATGGGATATCCCCATTCCAACCCACATTAGTGATGCCATGTAGACTATGAATGATCCTCGAAGAAAGGAGGAGAAGATGAAGGCATTATTGGATACCTTTTGCCTTCCATTAGAAGTAGCAACAATAGTAAGACAACCACAGCCTCCTCAACCACCACATGCATCCAAAGCTAGCAAAGGTCTTTCAGAGCCTCAGGAACCTCCATCGCCTAGGACTATTTGATCTTCTCAACCACCTTCATGCCATCATAGGATGTGCTATCCAATTTGAGTTGTCATGTCATGGTGTTCAATTTTATGTCATGAACACCACAAATTTTGAAATGATTTCAATCTATACACCTAGGCACTTAATTTTGTTGTGTTAAAGTGTTAGTCAATAATCCCATACCTTCCCAATTTTGTAAGGAAACTCAAGGATGAGTTTTCATTTAGTTATGAGAATATGATGAAGCATCAAAGAACCATAATCGACGTAGCATTTGTTGCATTTATGAGGCCTTGTCGACGTAGCTCCACAGTAAAGTCTATAAATATGTGTTCATTTGCTATGTTTATAGAGAGTCTTGTCATAGTTGTAGTGAAGTTCTTGCAATTTTATCATTTGAGAGTTAGAATATTTTTCTGAGTGCTCATAGTAGGAGTCAAAAAGTGTATAGATCTTTATTCGAGCACTGATGTACTTGAGCACACTAGTGTGAATGACAATAAAGATGAGCCTTTTGTTCAAACCTTACACCACTTAGAATAGATTAATGATTTATTTATGTATTTACCATTTTCATTAATTATGCAATTAATTAAGATAAGTAAGACTTTAATTAATTAACTAATTAAGCTAAATAGATTAAACACATAAGTACGACCACTTCGAGCATAACATATAGTGCTTGGTAATTCTAGCAATGGTTAACACTTGGTAACTTAGAAATGTTGTATGTGTTCAAGATGTGTACTAAAAGTGGGATCGAATTCTTATGTTAGGATATTTAGTTATTAATTGGTTAATAAATTGAGTTTCAACTTGTTATTAATTGCAGGTAAATAAAATATAAAATAATAAAAATCATGTACCTCAATTACACTTAACAATACAACTAAGATTCACAAGTATAGTTGGAAAGACAACGATCATCACGATTAGATTTCACTTCCTAGAATCAGCGTACTTAGGAACTTAAGGTTTGCAAAATTGGACCAGATTGCAGGTGAATGCTTGTAATTCATATGGTTATGTGTAGGGTATACTCGCCACTCATCAATCATGACCATTAGCTCCTTTTCTGTGATGGTGTAGTTAAGTTGTGCCCCAATGATGCTTTGACTAGCACAGTATATATAATAGGGTCTTTTTTTCTCATCTAGTTTAGACAATACTGCTCCTAGTGCATAGTGCGAAGTATTCTTCATAATGACGAAAGGATTTGACCAATCTGGAGCTTTTAGGATTGGTGTTTTGATTAACTTCTATTTTAAGATCTTAAATACTTTCTCACATTGCTCTATCCATAGAAATGATGCATCTTTCTTAATTAACTCCACTAGTGGTTTCACTATTTTTGAAAAACTTTCAATGAATTTTATGTAGTATGTTATATGGCTGAGGAATGATTTGACATCTTTGATAGTTTGTGGCCTCTAAGTGATGTTTTGGATGACTCTAATTTTCTCTAGATCTACCTCTAGTCCTTTGTGAGATACTTTGTGTTCCAAATCTATACCATCTTAAACCATTAAATGGTTTTTCTACTAGTTGAGCTTTAGATTAGTTTTTACACATTTTTTCAATACTTGCTCTAAACGGTTCAAGGCTTATTTGAAATCTAGCCCATATGTGAATAAGTTATCCATAAAGACCTCAACTTCATTGCTAATTTGCTTTTGGAAGATGCTAAGTACAAGTCTTTGAAAGATAGTGGGTGCATTACACAAGCCAAAGGGCATTTTCTTGTATCCAAATGTCCCTCATGGATCTATGAATGTGGTGTTTTCTTGATCTTCTAGTGCAATGTCGATGATTGTACCCACTATATCTATCTAGAAAGCTGTAACACTGGTATCCTAATATGATATCCAAGACTTGCTCAACAAATGATAGAGAGAAATGGTCCTTGAACATTGTCATATTTAATAATCTAAAATTAATATAAATCCTCTATTTTCCATCCTTCTTTGGGACAATGATCAATGGGATAACCCATTCACTATTTACTATTAGATAGATGAACTTGGCCTTCAATAGTTTTTCTAACTCTTTCTTGAAGACTTTCTCAAGTATTGGATTTAACCTTCTCTAAAATTGGTGGCATGGTTTGATTGTTGGATTTTTATAGATTTTTTATTGATAGATGCATGGATCAATTCCAATAATTTCGTCATAGGATCATGCAAATGTAGTTGGCCATTTATTTACCACTTCTGGTAATTTTTTCTTTTGTTCTTTATCAAGTTTAGCATTTATAATTTTTAAATTTTTATTGTTTAGAAAAGCATATTTAGAAAAACATATTCAAGTGTATCTGGTAGGGATTTCAATTCTAAGGGTCTAGTTCATATGTCTCTTATATCTCTAATTGTTCCCATTCAATATATTCCTCTTGATGTGATTCTATATGAGAAGGTTGTCTTTTCAACATTTATAACTTATTCATTTCTTCCACATAGGTTCTTGTGATTTTTTTTAGCAATTCCATGTATATTTTGGATTTTGTTTCTTTTCTGGTGATCAATCACTAGGTGACTTCTTGTTGAGTGGTTGCTACATACATGCACTTTTGTACATGTCTTCTATACATCCATTGCATTTTGTAACAGTGTTATCATTTATGGCCGAACTTTTCTACACACAATTGCATCCATTATCGTTGTATGTGACACATGAAACTTTGTGGCTCTTAATGATACCAGCTTCATCTTCATTGGAGATTTCCAAGGACAAGTCTATGATTCCAAGCTTAGTGTTTACAGTGCTAATCCATGCTCTTCCTTAATTATGGGACACTTTTGTTTGTTCTTTCCCACATGGATGACTAAAAAGTCAATAGGATAGGACCAACCACTAATGGTAGTGATAACATCTTCTACTAAGTGGAACAACAATGGACTAGTCTGCAAGATCTAATCAGATGTTGCTCTTCTTTAGCAAGGGTAGATTCTAGGTCTTGTCCATGTCTTGTAAAATGATATTTATTCCTAACCTAGAATCTAAGATAGCCTTGCATGGTTTATGTCCTATTATTTGAAGGTAAGCTAAGGAACTCCCAGGATATGCTCTTTTCATGGGAAGTACTTCTACCTTAATCTAGTGTGTTATTATCTATCTGAACATGATAGTGATGAATTTCTTGTCTTTAGGTACTGAAAGCATAGTGTTCTTTAGAGGAATGTGTGTGGATGGGGTAGAGTTAAGTGCAATCTCCATCCTTCGAACCTTTTCTAGACTTGTCCTAAAAATGATGTTTTCTTGCTCTTAGTTCAATTGTGACTACTTCCTCTTGTGAAGTTACTACCATGGTAGCACTTTTTTATTACGACTATGTTGGTAGCTCTCATTGCATGACTGGTGGTAGAAAGTTAGGAGTTTGAAGTGAGGAACCATCTACTGATTGAGGTATGTAAGAATTTGGATCCATTCATGAGCTATTGGGTTGATGATATTTTAGTGGATAATAGTGAGAGGAAGCATGGACTAAGGTATTTGCTAGAGATATTGGACATTGAACATACTATCCATAGGGATTAGATTACTTATATGGATACCATTGCCTTGGTGGTGGCATTCCCCACACTTGTGGTTGTTGTCACTACTGCTAGTATTGTTCCTACGGTTTAGGATATGCCCCACTTGGATAGTACATTTGTTGGTAGGGTTTTCTAAAGTTACCTTGTGGATAAGATAATCTTATGAACATCTATTTCTTGACGAATTTTGGGTTAAGTACATATGCCCCAAACTCTTGTAAGTGGGCCATCTCAAGGCAGCATCCCTTAGTATGTTCATACTAGCACACTTCACATCCTTTTTCATCTTTTAAATTGGAGTCCATGATTTCCTCCACTGCAATAACTTTTTTTTTATTTCTGTAGTGTTCTTGCCCATCATCTCTTCTTTTCTTCTTATCCTTACTTTAGTTTAGGGCTTGTTCATTCTTCTCTTCTACTATCTTTAATGCTGTAGTAAGTTTTTTGTCTATATAATCCCACATATTATCTAGCTTGGTTGCAATATCATTAACTAATTTTTGAATAGGTATATGCTTCCATTAAATCATACCTTTCAAAGTCTCTTCTTCTTGTGATTCAAATATTCTTACATCTCTTTTTCTAATGGTGGGATATCTATTACATTCTTTCATTGATTTTCATTCTCTAAACTCTGCTTCTTCTTTTACCACTTGGCCAATGAGTCTTTGAATATGATGAGTTGTTATCTTAGATAACTTTCCTTGGGCATATACCCCAAGGGTTTCTCTTGTCTTGTTTTGTAGCCCATTGACAATGTGTTGTAGTTGCTTTCTTTGAGAAAATGCATGGCTTGGGCACCTATGTAATAGTAAATAGTATCTGTCTATTACTTCATAACATGCTACTTCATCTTCAAATCGATTCATGTTCTAGGAATTTGTACCAACTCTATGCTTCCTTTATGTATTCTAGGAAATAACTTGAGTTTCTGCTAATTGTTTCAATGTTTTGCAAGGAACAAGTGTTGTGGAAGGCTTGAAGATGATGCTATGGACCTGCATTGTATTTGCCTTCAAATTTGGGAACATTATTCATGTCTAGTCACTTGATGCAACTATCCCTTACATGCTTGGTAGGAATATACACTGCTTCTTTGATATTGATCACGTTGTGAGTGGCTAATAGGGGTCCTTCATAATCTTTCGGTTCATAAGCTCTGTTGTAGTCATGAACCCTTTGATGCTCATAATGCTCTCTCTCTCTTCATATCTGGTTCTTTCTCTCCTTTGCTCATTATTATTCTCTTCTTCATTAGGATGTCTTCTTTGACGTTGATGTCTCTCATTATCCCTTCATTTCTTCCTATCATGATCCCTCATTCTTCTTTCTCTATTGTCATACACTTTGAAGGAGTGTAAGCAAGAATAGGAAGAAGTTGGAGAACTGTGCCAACTAGTTCTACTTCTATGACTACTTGATTCGTTTGTTTTTGGTTCAGTGAAGGTTCTAGGCCTTAAGTTCCTTCTAAACATGGAGTCTTCCTTATTCCCTATAGGTGTTTTCGAAAGAGTTGAATGCAATTGTATTTTGACAGGATATTCAACATGGATGACTGGTGTTTGAGATTGAGATCCATGGGTTTGATAGAATTTCTCTGTATCAAACATAGCATCATCTCTTTCCTTTAGAAAAACCGTTTATGGTACTTTCTTTCCTTTGTCAAGCTCATGCCTTGTTTCCATAGCAACATCCCTTCTTACTTAGCTTATATTGATTGGTATGGCCTAGTCATGTGCTTTGTAATGTGGTACCCTTCTTATACATGGTCAAGGTTTAACCTTATGAGGGTTGCTTGTAGCATTAATGGTGCAAAACATTATGGAGGTAAGACAATGTTGCCCTATAAATCTCTCCATGTTAGTTATTCATCCTAGTGAAAGACAAATGTGAAGTTAGGATAATATGGATCAATGTGAACATAGGATGCTCTAGTTTGCATGGGCGTACTCCAATCTTTTTTATTATATTCCCTATCATGACTTTTATTCAATTTATTAGCAAGTGGTGATCTCTCCTTATTTGTAGAAGCCATATTAAATGTTTAATGCTTTAAGTATATACTTTGGAAAATTGATTTAAGTGTAAAGGTTGTACTTGATAATTCTTAACACAACAAAATTTGTAAAATTAACTACTTAGCAAACATTGATACCTCACTAGCAAAGGTGCCAATGATGAGCGATTGGGCATTCCAACACTCCACCATACAAGTCATCAGTGTACACATGCAACCTGATCCTAATTCGTAGATGACCAATGTATATTCATGAGTAGTTGAGGTTCAGTATGTGATTGTTGTCTTCTCACCTTGAGTTAATGAAGTGCAAGTTGTATGGTTTAATTCTCGATGAGGAATATGATAGGTTGATGTTGCCAACTCAAACTAAGACTAAATGTAAACATGGTCGAAAAAAAGTAATATAAGCTTAAGTGTAATGAAAGTAAAGAGACTAATTTAGCCTATAGGCAATAAGTATCTATTCTTGGTTTACCATTCACGTCTTCAACTTATGCAACCATCACTAGGGTTACCAAGTGTTATGCTACTAGATGAACCAAGCAATAACACTACTGGGATTGCCAAATGATTACACTATATGTTTGAATCCAATCGTACTTATATTGCCTTACTAAGGAAAAATGGAAGAGTAAAGTACTTAGGAATTATCAACAAATTAAGAAAAGTAGACATGCTTGAAAGATGGTAATTATACTAAGTAACATTGAGCTAAGTAAAAATGAATTGATTAAGAGTAAAGTAAACTATGTAGAATGTTACAATAGTGGAGAACAGTCTCAATCTTTATTTTTGGCCATGAACTATGCCTAAGAACAATTAACTCAAACAAAGATTCTATACAACTATTTAACACCACACTGTGAACATTCACTATATTGCTAAGTGTAAAAGCATAGGGAAAAAACTGTAAGAATTTTCCTAAGTGTTCGACAAAAGTTGTTTGTTTGACGCGATGGTGGGCTACTATTTATAGTGAAGACCATGATCCACTATATCATATTTATGATTATCTAAGTAAGGCTACGATATCATAGATATGATATTGCATTGAAGACTTAAATGATTTTATCAACAATCATTATGACTTATCATCAAAACTTGTGTGGTTTTATATAGATTGAAAAAAGGTGAGAAATAAGATTAGTAAACAATAAAAATATGCTACATAATCTACAAAATGGATTATTTTTAGAGGAAAAACTATAAAATAAAACTTTACTTGTCTTTATTTCTTTTAAAAGAGGTTTGTATCTAAACTAAATAAATATTACAAATTATATTTCTTGGCATATTATTGTCTTAATTCCCAAATCATAGGAATTTATTAGTTTTAAAACATGAAAGTTTATTTGGCAAAAGATTTAAATTTTGAATTTCTATTATATTATATCCTTGGTCAATGAGGTATAATAAAAAAGGAATGATTAGTAAAAACGTATGACCAATTATTGACAGAATTAGAGAAAATCTTCAACTTTTATTTTGTTTTACAAAATAGAAAAGAGTAAAGAAAAAGGATGAAAAAGTTAAGATAGATTTATTATATAACCTTGTATCTTTTCTGAAAAGAAAAGAAAAAGATTGTAGGGACCTTTTAAAATTAAAAGAAAATTATTAAGATAAATGTTCAAAAAATTCTTCAAAATAATGTTAATATAAGAAAAAATAGAATTAAAATTAAAAAAGAAAATAATAGTGCTTTTAGCTTTAAAAAATAGAGAGAAATGAAAGTAAAAGAGAGAAATAAAACTAATACAAAAAAATTGACTTCTAAAAAAGGCAAAGTTGAATAGAATAAAGGTAATAGAAAAAAATCATAACAAATAACTTGAAATTTTTTTAGAATAAGAAATCAAATTTTAAAAGGAAGATCAAACCTAAGCGAAGTTGCTAAAAAAGAAGAAGAGAGAACCCCATTTTTATTAAAAAGAATGATAAGGATTAATCAAGGAAATTGATGATGAACAATTTTTTAACAAAGCTATAGATCAAAATTTCATAGATAAAAAATTAAAAGTAATAGGGGCTTTTTGCAGCAAAAATGAATAAAAAACATTAAAAAGTTATAATATAAACTTAAAGATAATTCATAGAAAAATATTATTGACAGAAATGTTATCAAAACTATAATATAAATAAATCCTATAAAAGCTAGACTAGGCCTTTATTTTATTTTGATTTTATAAAGAGTAAGATATTTCTATGTAAGATTAGAACCAAATAGAATATTTTTTTAGTATTGGGGTAGTGGAAGTTAAAATCCTGACTTACAACATCCCATGATGTCATGCAACCAAGCTACATTATACCTTAGTTGACATAAAAGCTAGAAAGTATGTTTGATCTATTATTATTCTCCTCGGGATGTGCCCTATCCATAATAGATTCAAGTTTCCCTTTTCATTAAAAAAACATAAAAGCTAGAGTTAAACAAGGGCTAAATCTAGAAAACCAAATGAAAGTATATTTATATTGAAAACAAAAGAAGTATATAAATTCATTTTTTAAAATGTCACCATGGTGTAATAAGTAGACACAATACTTAGGAAGCAGTGCTAGAGCATCTTGGTTCAAATTCAAGTTTTGGTAAAAAATTCCTTATATCCTAAGTTTGCATTTCAATATATTTTTTCTCAATTAAAAGTTTTTATTTTTTAGTTTTTTATGATTTTTATAAGTTTCGAATACATATTAGTCTAGATATTTTTTGTTTTTTTTCTAATAATTACTTCTTTTTCAGTAACTTTAGTTTATCTAGTTATAAAAATAGGCAATTCAGTAAAACGGGATGTATTTCTTATCTTCTTGTATATAATAATAATTTTAATGATTGAGTGACATTATTCAAGGCATTTATTTTTAAGTAACTTGTATGAATCTTTAATCTTGCTTTCTTGGAACTTTTATTTGCTTCATGTTTTTATTCAATTTTGGAAACCTAACATATGGTTAATGTTGTTACAATTTCACCATTTCATGGAACAATTATTAATTCTAAAGAAATATTTTAAAGAAATTCATGTAAGCATGAAATGGACTTATGATAAAGTGACATTCTTAATCTAAAGATGAATAAAAATGCATGGAGACTAGGGTTTTTAATTAAAAAGAATAACTTGGTATTGATTGTGGGTTGAATATTGAATGCGTATTAGTTCATGATTATTGAAATTAAGGTTTAATCCATTGAGATCCTATAAAAGTTAAACATTAAAAATTAAAACTCCAGATCAACAACTTCAAACATGAATACTGGAAAATTTATTTCTAGCTCAATGGATGTAACTGCATATCCTAAAACCTTGAGTAAAATCAAAGCTTGTAATGGTAACTGTTTGGAGATTTGCAAGATGATTCTTGATTACTCTAAGAAAGAAGCTCATCTAAATTAAACACAGGTCTTAGGATTGGTTCATGACCAAGATTATGATTAAAGATCTAATTTTGAAATAATAAGGCTAATGAATTCAAATCACTATAGAATCTTTGTGAAGTAACAAGTTGTTTAATCTAATTAAGCACAAGATTATTCAGTTAAAGAAAAAGGTTAACATAAGGGTTCCAGCCATAGAAGTAGTTTAAAATAGATTTGTAGAACCAAATTTTAGTTTTTCTATAAACAACCTAGTTGCCACATCAGGATCAACGTACTTAGAGAAAGTCATAGAACCAAAATCTTGTTCTAAGATAGTTAGCTAATTTGGTTCTACAAGGATTTGAGTTAGCTTTTTGATACATTTGTAGATAAGAGCTTGTAGAATGGAAATTTGGTTTTATGAAAAAGCTCAATTTAGGTTCTATAAGAAGAGCTCCCCATTAGCTCATATAAGGAAGAGCTCATAGAACCAAAAAATGGTTTTGAAGGAAAAAGCCCATGTAGTTCTATAAAAATCTTAAACAACAAATAAGATTTTTATGCAAATAGGTTTAAATTTGGTTCTACCAGATTACTCAATTATGAGTTAGCATTCACCATGTTAGTATGAGCTAGTAGAACCAAAATCAATTCTAGAAAGAAGATCCAAAACTAGTTCTACAAAGATCAAAGTGCTTATTAACATCATCACGAGTCATTTTACATAAGAGCTTATAGATCCAAAATTTGGTTCTACAAAGGGGATGTAGATTTGATTCCATAAGTAAACACTTATTACTTACCACATAGACCTATGGAATGAAATGAACTTGTAGAACTAAAAATTGATTCTACAAAGAAGTCTAAAATTGGTTCTACAAGTCAAGTCAACTTATGGGGTTGGGGTAGCTCATAGAATTAAAATTTATTTTAAAAAGTTGTGAAGATCTAGTTCTTTGAGCATGTTAGCTTCTAGGGTGAAAGAAGCCCATAGAAAAAAAAGTTACTCTAATAATAAGCTCAAATTCTATTCTACAAAGCTTGTGGCACACAACAAAGCCACTTAGGATTGGCAAGACTCAACAAAGCTCTCATAAGATTTGAGAAAATATATACACATTGATGAGCCGTGATATCGCTTACGCGATATCGCATCCGCCACGCGATATCGCATAGACAATATCACGTCCTACCTCATCTTCTATAAATAAGAGGTGGGGCCCTTTGTTCCAAGATAGTTAAACTTAGACCCTTAGCCAGATTCTTGCAGTTTAGTCATTCCAGAGTTAGAATTATTTCTGTGTGCCCGCAGTTGGAGTCATAGAGTGAACGGATCTTTATTTGAGCAATTTGTACCTATGCACAATTTTGTGTACGGCAATAAAGATGAACTTTATGATAAACCTTGCAACATACAGATTAAGATAATTAGTAATTAATTATTGTTTAATTCTTTCCTAGTTAATTAATATCTCTCTCAACCTTCAACCCCCTTAGTTAAATACACTCAGTACGATCACTTCGAGCATGCATGTAGTGCTTGGTAACCCAGTAATGATTAGCGTTTGGTAATCCCAGAAGCATTACATTAATTCAGGATGTGTACGATAAGTGAGAACGGATACTCGTGTTAGGAACATTTAGAACTTAATTAATGAATAGTTAATGTAAGTTAGGCACTTAGTTCTCTCTCCCTCTTTTTTATTAGCAAAATACATAAAAAATACGAAAGCTATAAAAATCATATACCTCAAGCTTACTTAACCATACAACCATGACAATACAAGTAAGTTTGGGAAGACACCGAACTGCGATCTACAAGTAACTGTCTAGATACCACAACTAGTCTATCTACAGAGTTCAACCGGATCGTGCGTGAAACACTTGTATTTGTATGGTTGAGTGTAGGGGTACCTCACCACTCATCATTGGCGCCGTTGCCGAGGACAGTGCTAGTTATCTAGATTAGTTATATCATACAAGGTCATTGTATAGGAATTAACGATATATCTTTTACGAAGAAATAATTACAAAAAGTCACATA
>MNCI01005835.1:164995-246588 GCA_015680685.1 Gnetum montanum
CTGGCCACTACAAGCCTAATGCAAATACAAGAGGCTATTCAAATCTCCCGTAGGCATTGTAAAGAGAGCCGCCTACCTAGGCTCGATTTAAATAATTTTTCCAATTTCTCAGAAGGCTATGACTTAGATCCGCAGCAATATTTACAAGCCTTCTACGATGCTTGTGCATGGAACAACATTGATAATAGTTGGAAAAAAACTCAAGCTCTTTCCTATGACACTCGTTCACCAAGCAAAAGTATGGTATAGATCATTAAAACCAAATTCAATATGACGTTGGCCAACAATGGTAGAACTCTTTAAAGAAATATATCAAACTGATGCAAGAGTGTCAGCCTTGAGGAAACAAATCCAAGAGTGGAAACAAGCACAACATGAACCCTTGGACATGGCCTTAGAAAGATATTATGCACTGTTAAACAACTGTCCAGGCCATGAGTTCTTCGAGGAAAGGCTAATGTACCATATCATTGATGGGCTTCGTGATGAAACAAGAGAGACCCTAGGGATGTATGCCCAAGGACAACTATACAAACTATGAACCCATCAATTCCAAGAGCTTAT
Organism: Gnetum montanum; assembly: GCA_015680685.1. Classification (NCBI taxonomy): domain Eukaryota; kingdom Viridiplantae; phylum Streptophyta; class Gnetopsida; order Gnetales; family Gnetaceae; genus Gnetum; species Gnetum montanum. The sequence continues at coordinate 165,560 of MNCI01005835.1, forward strand.
TAAGTGGGTAGAAAAAGAATAAGGAGAAATGGCTAGATGGGAGAGTGTTGAAAAACATCAACGGGACCAAAATTTCAACTTAACAGAGGTCCATAATCATAAAAAGGAGAAATCAACCTATCTCAAGGAGGAAGAACCATCTTTGCCAGTACAACAATCATTAGAAGAAATCAAGGAAAAGTTCAATAAGATGCTGGAATGGGCGCATAAAAAGTGTAGAGAATATATCAATATTATTGGAGATAGAGTTTTAAAAACCTAAGAAGCAGGACAAACTATCATTAGACAATCGGAAAGAAGGGATGAGGAAAATAAGAGTTCAACTGCCAATCATACGTATGAATGCAACATTTGCCTATATGATCACCCGAAGGGCCAATGCCCAATCTTGTTACATTTATATGAGCATTGGGGAAGCACATTACACCCAGAGTTCATACAGAGATACTATGTTCGATCACAGTGGTAACAATCCCAGTCATGGGGGAAGCCACCCCTAAATTGGAAACACCCTTCGTATCATCCGAATCCAAATTCTTATCTAGTTCAACATCCTGTTTCCTTGACTAGGTCAACATACTCTATCTTGCCACATTATTATTTTCCTCAGTATTATCAGCCCATGTCCTCAACACAACCACTGCCCTGTGTACCTCACACTTCTCCTAACTTTCAACATTCTCATCCTTTCCCTCCTTCTACATCACCACCAACTATTCCTGAAGTGTTTGCACCACAACAACAACCCACGAACGTTACTTGTGCTATTGCCAATAGCAGTGAGAGACCTCCTCAACATCAAAGGTTTCCCTTCTTTAGACATGACCGTAGGAAGGGACAACACAGTTCTAAGGCCGCTACATTCTCCAACTCAGCACAAGTCCAACACTGTGGTGCATCCTTCTCTTTGAACCCAATGCCTCGTGTCACTTCATCAAGGCCACCAATTAACACTCCAACAACCATACGGCCCAATGAATACAGCCATGAAGGGAGACATCCCAATCCTTGCATACCATCTTACGATCTCAAGTATCATAGTGGGTCAACTCTTTGCCTGGAAACCACATCTTATAAATTACCCGACTATGCTTACTATAATCAAGTGTGTGAACCCCAATGGGGTAAGTATGACCAAGTTTCGATATTTACAACATGCAAGGATCATCATCTTTCATTTATTAATCCTTACCATGCTCAACCATTTAGTTATGGGGGATATCCCTCATTCTAATAACAAGCAAGATTAAGAAATATTTTTCATTCTCTTTAATTTTACAACTTTTTTTTTTGCAACATTATTATACTTTCTCATTTCTTTGTGTGACTGTTTGTTTTTTTTTTGTTTTTGTTTTTGTTTTTTTCTTTGTTTGTTGTTTTTATTTTGTTAGATTCATCACCTAATAAGTGCTCATGATGGTGGTATGAACTATATTCTATTGATTGCTAATGTTTGGTTTTTACCTTTGAGTTATAATGTTGATACTAAGGTATGGTTCTTTTGATATAACAGGAAATGAGTCCACATCATCCATGCATCCATGAATTTCTATGATCTCTCTTGGCTTGGAACTATGTAGTCCCCTTCTCTAATAATAAAACTATTAACGAATTGGTGACTGGCCATTTCTCAAACTAAGGAAGGAATCAAGGACTGAAAAGGGTGTGATTTCAAAGGGATTTGATGCATTTGTGCTGGCTATTCTCTTGGGTGCTTGGATGTTTTCTTCTTGAGTTTTCCTTACCATTCCAACGTTGCTCCATTTTCAGGAAGCTGAGCCAATAAAAATAAGTCTTTACATGGTGTGGTTCTCACGCAAAAAAAAAAACACACACACACACACACACAAAATAGTGAGAATTCAAAGCACATCCCTTAGACAAAATAATCATCTAGGCTACAAGCACTGGTTATGGAACTAAACAAACATGTTCCCTCTAACTAAGGCCCTCTCTCACTTCCTACTTTACCCTTTCTTGTTTCCTCAGAATGGTGGTGGCTCTTTGGCATAAGCATTCTTGTTACTTTAGGTGGATGGATTGGCCAAGTGTATTAATGCAAAGTCACTAGATGTGGATTGTTTGAGGCTGGATTTGGAATGAGATCTACTTAGTCACATTAACCATACATACACAAGGGGCTGTACACCACCTTGTTCTTGGGACTCCATTCCATTCTCTTCTCCTCATCATTCTTTCTCCATTTTCCACCCCATTGCCAGTTGTATCAGTAGTCTATATTTTGGTTGATGCATTGTTTTCTTTTTGGTGAATTCTTGTGGTTAAGACTTTAACTCTTGCTTCCAAATGACATTTCCAGAGCCTACAGACTCTTTGAATGTGAGATTGTCAGGGCATCAAGGGCATGAGCCTGCTTTGGGGAGGACCCACTGGCATTCCTATTTGGTGCACCAGTTAACTTCTTTCCCTTAAACATTGTTGCAATCCACATTTTTTTTGTTCATTCCCATCTCTAACATCCATTTTATTGATGTTGTCATTGTTTCTTTTTCTCCATCTTTCTTATTCCTTATATATTTTTCCATTCTATCGCTACCGGAAGATCGCTCTTAGTCATGGGGACCCTGGTCCAATTTTTTCAATTTTCCTAACCTTTACACCTTGGGTAGTCACCAGTGTTATATCTCTAGAACCCGTATTGGCCATATCACAACTCAGCCAATGGACCTTACACTGAGGCAAGCTATCAACTGTATTGTGATTTACTTATCCATGCTCATATGTGACTGTGTTGTGTGTGTAGATGGCAATCATACAGCAATGGACTGGATCTGGAGGAAACAATCAGGATGGACTGGTGCTGGAACAGTTTTGCAAGGAACAAGACTAATGGTGTGGTTATAGATGGACAATGGAAGGCGCAATCCTGGCATCAGCTGCAACACGTCTTCTTCTTCTTCTCTCTCCCTCTCTCTTCTCTCTCAGTTGCCAAATAAGGCTAGATGTCAATTGTGTATAGTGTTCATTCTTATAGTCATGAACACTAATATTGTCATGTATTGTAATGATTGATCTGTTCACACGTCATCCCATTCACCATTAGTTGTCATTCAAGTCAATAATCCCATACCTTCCCAATATTTTGTAAGAAACTCGAGGATGAGTTTTTATTCAGTCATGGGGGTATGATGAGTCGCAATATCGCGTACACAATATTGCATCCGCAACATGATCTCACATATGCGATATCGCATCTTGCCTCATCTTCTATACATAAGAGGCAATGCCCTTTGTTCCAAGATAGTTAGACTTAGACCCTTAGCCAGATTCTTGCAGTTTAGTCATTCTAAAGTTAGAATTATTTCTATGTGCCCACAGTAGGAATCATAGAGTGAACGGATCTTTATTCGAGTAATTTTTACCTGAGCACAATTTTGTGTACGGCAATAAAGACGAACTTTATGATAAACCTTGTAGCATACAAATTAAGCTAATTAGTAATTAATTATTATTTAATGCTTTCCTAGTTAATTAATATCTCTCTCAACCTTCAACCCCCTTAGTTAAATACACTCAGTACGACCGCTTTAAGCATGTGTGTAGCACTTGGTAACCCAGTAACGATTAGCGTTTGGTAATCCCAGCAGCGTTGCACTAGTTTAGGATGTGTACGGCAAGTGGGAACGGATACTGGTGTTAGGAATATTTAGAACTTAATTAATGAATAGTTAATGCAAGTTACCTACTTAGTTCTCTCTCCCTCTCCTTTATTAGCAAAAGACATAAAAAATACAAAAGCTATAAAAATCATATACCTCAAGCTTACTTAACCATACAACCATGACAATACAAGTAAGTTTGGGAAGACACCGAATTACGATCTATGAGTAACTGTCTAGATACCACAACTAGTCCGTCTACGGAGTTCGACTGGATCATGTGTAAAATGCTCATATTTGTATGGTTGAGTGTAGGGGTACCTCGCCACTCATCACACATGATATAATTATGTTTTTAATTTAACTAAGCAAAGTGAGACTAAGTGAGACAAGAAAAGGTAAAAGATTTCAAGCCAAGCTCATAGGGCTAAAATTGATTCTATTAAAAAAGCTTGGATGCCATGTAAATAAGGTGTAAGGTATGTAAAACCAAAAATTAGTTTTACAAAGATGCTTCAAATTTTTTATACAAAGTAAAGTTAATAGCCATGAAATTTTGTGGAACCCAAGTCTATGAAGGATTCAAAAGCATAAATAACCAAAAATATGAACCTAAAGAAAATCTTGAACTTAATTCTACAAATGAGCTCAAGGAAGAAGAGCCCCGTGTTAGCATAAATCTCATAGAGCAAAAAATTGGTTGTACAAGAAATTGATAAATTAGTTCTATTAAGATCTCATATTATACATCAACATGTTATATCAAAAAAAATTTCCAAATCCAATAGCTTTATAAGAATTGAAGTAATAAATCTATAGTTTTGGCCCTTGATTCAAAAATATGTGAGCATCAAAATAAGCTTCAAGCCTTAATATATAATGAGTTTTGGAATTTAAATAAAAAGCTAAATAAAACAAGTTTAGAGAACCTAAATATGGTTTTAAACCAATTTCCACATCAACTTAGTATTATGTATTGCTCTAAAGGCAAGTTAGAGATTAGTTCTATGAAGAAGCCATATAAAATACTGATGCCATATGATTTTAAGGCTACTTATCAAATTAGTTTTATAAATCAAAGATATCCACATTATGAATAAAACAAAGAATCTTTTAAGCTTTAATGAACATGAGATTTATTAAGAGAAGGTAGCTCGTAGAATTAAAGAAGATACAAAGATTCTTGATATATATCAATAACTAATTCCAACAACCTAGCTTGAGGCAAGAAAATTAAAATCAAACTATCTTTCAAAAGAACTATCAACTATTAGAGCTACACAAATCTTCAAATCATAAAGAAAAGATAGAGAACAAAACTGTAGAGTTTAAGAGCAAGGACTTTACAACTTTAGATCCAAGCATAGTTTTAGGTCAAGCTTAATATTTACAAGATGTCTCATAAGGATAGGGAAAAAGAATCACATAGATTTTAGGATGTAAATACTTTCAACTTCTTAGATATCTACAAACCTTTAAACTCAACATTTTCTAGTTGTAGCAATTGATTGAAATAGGATTTCTAGAAATCAAAAAGAATGAAGATGAATTCTTTGAAATTGATAAAGAGCATGAGTATGTGGAGAAATTTGAGGTTGTTACATTTAGGTCCATGGAAGAATGGCATCAAACCTATAAAAAAATAGGCCTACACAAGCTAGGATTCTACTTAAGGGCCAATATAATTAGAGATGTAATAAATAGACTAATAGCTAAAGCCATCTACACCAGCAATAAGCTTCGATTCAAAAAAAACATTTGGAGCATTTCATCAACATTAGTGTGAAGAAGAGCTATGAGTTATATGGAATCCAACATCCTGATAGAAGCAAGGGAGAAGCTCAACAAATAAATGTATAAATTATCTCAAGGAATTGTAACTTCATCCTAACATAGAAAACGTCTTTGAAGTCACACCATCATAGCTAGTAAAGGCATGAAGATATAGAACCACCATCCCAAAGGCCAATGAACTCAGGCCAATAAATTTTATGATAGATTCTCATATATGGGCAATAGCAACTTTAGAGAATGATAAAATTTGCTTTGCTATTTAATATATGAATGATGTTTTATAGCAAAGCTTGTTAGTAATACATGAGCAGGGTGCATAATGAAGAGCTCAGCTTAAGGATCCTTGTTACAATTTTTTTAGTTATTTATCAAAGAAGCTATTTTGATTCTCAAGCTCTTGTATTTCCAATGAGTTTTGTCTATCCAATGATTTTCAAATTTATTATGGGAATTTTTCCTCTAATAATGGATCAATAGATCATTGAGAAGATAAAAGATAAATGTAAAGGGATTTTCTTCTTTTATGCTAAATATACTATTATTTTGATAGCATGTTTTGAAGGATAGGCTCATAATCCTCAAAAATTTGTAGCTACTTATCTAGAAATGGTAGAAGTAAGAGATAGATGTTGGAAAGCTTGTTAAGATAAGATTAAAAGTATAAGAAGCCTTTTCCAATGAAGTTTGAATTTTGGAAATTTAATAATGTAGGGCATCTAAAAGGTATGGCCAAAATGTTTATGGAATAGTGTGACCTTCTAGTCTATCCAAAAAGAATCTATTCAACAATGAAAATACAAAAAATTATCAATGATGCAAATAGTATATACCAAAGAGCTTTAGAAAAGGAAGTGAATCAAGCAAATGACAAAGTAGAAGGATAGCTAAGAGGAAGCTTATTAGTGAAGCTCATAGCAACATTATGTGAGAGGCCTATAGTGGAGTCATGTAGATGGATCAAAAGTAGGCATCATCCATTAGTTAGAGATTTCTCTAAGAAGCATATAATGATTATAAAAGAAAACTATTTTTCATGAAAGGTAGAGAAACTTGAAAAATCTTTTCCTGATGAAAGGTATCCATTGGATATAGCTGAATTCTCTATGGTGAAAGCTACATAGAAGGCTAGAATTGAATCTATTAAGGCAAAGATGGAGCAACAAAGGCTAAAGAAAAAAAAATATAAAAGCTTTTAGAGCTAAAATAGTAGTAACAAACAAAGAGTTTAGTTTCTAAGGATTTATCTCTTACTTTGGCCACTCTAGATTTCCCTTTTAGCTATCTTATGAAAAAAGCTACAAGATCCTTCAAAGCTAAAGAGAAAGAAGGAATGATCATTTTAAGCTAAAAGCATCAAATGAAGCCCAATACTACATCCAAGATCATCTTTTCATATAAGGAACATGATCCACTAACAAGAGAAAAAAGCTCATTATGTCACATTAGAACATGTCAGAGGCCATACCTACATTGGTTAATGATATGGAATAAGTGGTAAATGATCAAATTACTAGGGTTAAACACTTTTTGATACAAAATGAATAGGGAATAACAAGGTTAAATAATGAGCTCAAAGATTCTAAGGAGCTAAATGAGAAAATGAAAGTAGCAATCATAATAAAGGAATCTTTACTAGAAAATAAGAAACAAGCTTATTAACAACTAGAAGAGTGGTTAGCTATTATGAGCTCAAAATTAGAATAGGCCAAAAAATGCAAAGCTCTAGATCAATTGTTCATGCTACAATCAATTTTCAAGAGTTGAACACTAAGCTAAAATTTCAAAAGGAATCGATAAAGGAAGTAAATTTAGAAATTGAGAAGTTAAGCAAAAGAAAGCCTTCCATGAATAGAGTGATCAAAGAGCTTAGAAATTAGTCATAATAGCTATAGAAATGAGAGACAATTTTCCACAATTCAAGAGAGAATTTCTAGATAATATAATGATGGTAGTGGTTAAGGTTATGAATGAAATTAATCAAAAGAAAATTAATTTTAAGTAGGATTATATAGTGGCAAGAGATGCATTATAAGAATTAACCAATTCATTATATGAGTTAGGAGCTAATGAATTGAGTGTTGGTAAAGTCATTCAAAAGCTAGACCAATTAGAGTCCAACAAATTGAATCAAGTAATTAAGGTTATTTATAGCTATAGAAAAATATCTCAGAAACTACCAAATGAGGGCCAATAGATTTAGAGAATAATGATGAAATTTGAGACTTTCCTACAATTGTCAAATAGTTTAGCCCTATATAAAAAATCTATCCAAAAGATTAAATCATGAATAGAATTTCTTATTGTAACTAATGTAACCACCCAAGCTAATCTATAAAGTTAGAGGTGAATTATAATTTACCAAGGGAAAAGAGGAAAGAAGAAAAGGATAAACTATTAAAAGCCCATTCTTAACATGTGATGGCATTTTAAATAGGGTTTTCTTTCTTTTTAAGCTTGTTCTCTTTGTCATAGCTATTTTGTAGCCTAATTAATGACTTAGCTAGAATGCCTCTCATTTATATTAGGAAATGGAAATTTTGAAATGAGGTATTTTCTGCATATCTAAAAGGTTTACTTCATTTTTTATCATGTTCATTGAATAAGATAGCTTAGATAAATATCTATTATAGATTAATATAATGTGGAATTAGTGTTATTTCTAAATTATAATTTATAGCTTAAAATAATATATTATGTTTTTAAGTTTACACTATGTATAACATTTTTCTTGTGAGTCATTAGATTTGGAGAAGCTTGCTCATAGATAGGTGAAATTTATGAAATAGCCCCTTTCATAAAATTATTTATTTACTAATAAATGATATGGTTACATAACTTAATAATTAAAAGAGCTATTAAGATTTATGTCATAATTGGAGAGGATAGATAAAGAAGAAAACTAATTGGTTGTTAATAAGCTTAAAATAAATATTCTATTATTTCATTAAGTTTTTCATAATAAGAATAATTCTCAATCATAGCCATTACCTCATTAACCCAACTAAAGCTATTTGGAGTTATCCATGTATTGATTGATCTAAAGACCAATAACCACTTGAAATGAGTAAATACACTATCTGGACATGTCCATTTTCCTCCAACAATTATGGCACTATATGGAAGGCTTTAGTTAGGTTAATCTAGTATATTTAACTCATGAGAAAATCTTCAAGTAGACAAGAAAATTTTAAGAACCCTAATAATTTACTTAATTTTAAAGTAAATTTATCATTAGAGGAGGAAGGACTTAAGCCTATTATTAGGAACTTAACTAGTAAGGTAAAGACTAAAAGAACTAGAATATCATCATTGATAAATGACTTTTCTTTCAAAAAGAAAGCTAGATCAAGAATAGTGTCATTTAGAAGAATCCAAATTTTACATATAATGGCTAACCCACCTCTTGTTAATCCATTTCAACTTCCAACACCTTTATAATTTAACACATATTATGATATCCCAAAGGCAACCTATAAATATACCAAAACCTTCTATACCTAGGAAAGATTATCTAGTAAAGGAATATTTTTATTTATTTGAATTAGCATTAGTTCATACAAATATTCAATATTAAGATGAAGCCTATAGATTTTTTGTGGAAAATATTAGAGATGTGGCTCATATTTGATATTCAAATTTATCAAAGAATAATATTACTAGTTGGGATTATATGAAAGGCTTGTTCATAGCTCAATTTGTTAACCAAATCAAGCAACATTAGCTTTATAGTGGTTTAGCTCAGATAAAACAAAATACAAAAGAATCAATAAGAGAATTTAACATTATATTCCAAAGATTATATGGCTTGTTTCAAACACAAGCCATACCATTTTAGTAACAAGGTATTAAGAGATACCTATTTGAATGTTATAGAAACTCAAATCTTAATCTGGCTAAGAAGAACATTGAACATTAACACTTTAGCTGATCTATATAGTCAAGACATAGAGCTAGAAGGACAATTAAACTTGATCCTTAATAATGTGCATGCTATCACTAAGGAATCACATAGAGGTCTAATGTCCATACAAAATCTTACACAGCTTAAGACCTTACCCTTGACAAGTAGCTTAAGTGAATAATAGCCTAAGAAACGAGATAAAAACAAGATATTGAAAGATATGTTTAATAGAATCATTAAGTTAAAAAAAGCTATGCCTAGGATAAAAATCAAAGTGAAAAAACACAGAAAACATGAGTTATAATATTTAAGCTAAAGTAGATGAAGTTGAAGAAAAAGAAATCTTGGTAGATTCAAACATATTAGACATTGAATCTAATCCTAATGAGATGCTTTATGCTAGAATTCATTAGTTAGAAAGATCATCAAAAGATGAATTCATTGATGAATCAAAATTAGGTTATTCATTGAATGATGATTTTAATAATAATGAGGAGCCAATATATGAACTATTTAGTATAAAAGAAAAAAGATAATATTTGGACCTCCTAATTCAACACCTAAACCCACTACAAAAGGGAAAGGTTTTGAATCTAAAGAGAAATAAAAAACAAAGGAAAAGATTTAACCAAATGATGAAAGTCATCAAGATCCTCTCTAAAGAGTATTACAAAAGTTAGACTTCTATGGAAAGGTAAATATGACATAGTTGAAGACCTAAAAAGAGTTAAAGGTAACATAAGCCTATACCAGCTATTGCAAATAGAAAGTTATTCTAAGAGAATTCTAAAAGAAATTAAGAATAAGAAAAAAGTTAGTGATATAGTAGTAAATTATATTTATAACATTAAAAACTAATTAGAAAGACACTTCAAGTAGTTGATAAATATGCACCATATTTCCTATTGACCTTTAAGCTTAAAGGAAAACATTTACATAATTATCTAGTTAACTCAGGGGCTACATCAACATTAATGCCTCTCTTAATCTATAAATAGTTAGATTGAAGACCGAATAATCAAATAGGAAAATTGTTCAAGTGGATAAAAGTAGAGTTAAGAAACCAGGTTAATTGCTTGATGTTTTGCTACAATTAGATTTAGATCCAATAATAAGAAGTAGAGTAACAATTCACATCTTAGACATTCTTGATTCATATAATTTATTGTTAAGAAAAAGCTAGAATAAAACTTTTTTAGGTTATATGGCTACCAGTTGTTCCCATATGTGGTTATGATGTAAAGGAGAGTTAAATCAAATTTATGTGTGTAGTAAACCATTAATAGTAAAAACTTGTAACAACTACTAACAAAAATAAAGTCATTGAATCAAAAAATGTTGAAGTATGAGTTATCTTTCTACACGAAATACACATTATGCATTTAGATAAACAAGAAAATTAGTTTTGAAAAATGTACTTTGATGGCGCTTGCAATTCAAAAGGATCATAAATATGCACTCTCTTAATTAATGCAACAGATCATAAAGAATTAAAGCCTACTCAACTACAATTTTATTGTACCAATAACATAGTTGAATACAAAGTTGTATGGAGAGGCATTAGAATGACTATTGACAAATAAGTTAAGAAATTAGAAATTAAGAATAATTCAAAGCTTATCTATGATTAAATTTAAGGAAAATGTGCTATTAAAAGCTTATTCCTAAGATCATACAAGAAACTAGTGTTAAAAACACTCAAAAATTTCACTAAACATAGGATTGAAAATATTTCTAGAGAAGAAAATCAAGTAGCTAATGAACTTGTAGTAGCATATTCAGCTTTAAATACATCCAAGATGGGTGAGGAAAAAGGAATAATGAATAAATTTGAGTAAGAACCCTTAGTTCTTAATGATATAAATTAGCTTATGGTTTTAAAGAATGATCACTAGATAATTTTATTTTTAAAAAATGTAGGTAAATTTAGAAAACAGGTATGTATGGAAGAAAAATCAAAGCATAGAATAAATGTATTACCAAAAAGGATGTTAAAATTTGAAGAAGAATTCAAAGAAAACCTAATTCAAGGTATTGACATTCAATATCCCAATGGTCAAGCATACAAAAGAGTAAATTTTGGGCTTGAAAATATGCCCAAACCTTTAAATATTATTTTGAGATTAAAGCCTCAAATGAAATCCCATATGATCAAACTATTAGAAAAAAACTTACAGAATTTGGTATGGTCCTATGATCATGTGAGAACTTTTGATCCTAGTGTAATGACTCATAAGATACCATTAATCGAAGGAAGTAGAATTGTAAAATAAAAGCTAAGAAAATTCAATCCAACTTTTGAGCCAACCATGGTTGTAACAATTTGGTACTAGACTAATTTACTATGGTCACTACTCAAAATGGATAGCAGATTTGGTACTAGTACCAAAAAAATTAAGATATCATATTGGGTGTTGATTTTAAAAATTAAACAAAGATTTAGTTAAAGGTAGATATCCACTTCCAAGGATTGATGAAATGCTTACCAAAGTGTTAGGATGTCAACTATACTCATTCTTAGTTGGTTTCTTAGAATATAATTAGATTATAGTAGATAAAAATGATAGGTACAGAACCATATTTACAACAATGTTGGGAACATTTACATATAGAAGAATGCCTTTTGGTCTATCTAACACTAGAGTAACATTTCAACATGCCATGGTTATCACTTTCAAAGATCTAATTGGGAAATTAGTGGCTATATAGCTGAATGATATTGCAATATATTCAAAACAAGAAAGAGATCATATTTTCCACCTATAGCAAATATTTGATAGATGTCAAAAATATGGTATTTCTTTGATCCTAACTAATGCATATTTGGGATAAAATTAAGAAGCTTATTAGAACATATAATTTGTCAAAAAAAATAGTCATAGATTAATCAAGAATATGGGTAGTATAGAATATTGAGCATTTCATAAATAAAAAGTCCTTGTCATTCTTTGAAAAGATTAACTTTGTAAAGTAATTTATACCAAGATTTACAAAGATGACCAAGCCTCTATTACAGATGTTAAGGAAGGATGTTAAAGTCAAGAAAACTAAAAAAATCTATGAAAGCTTTAGAAATAATAAAAAAAGTCCCTTATGGAAGCCCCATATATGGTAAAACCTAGGTTGGAAGAAGACTCTGGTTATATGCTTTTACATCCAAAGATTCAATGATGACATTATTAACATAGAAGAATGCTAGGGAAGAAGAAACAATTACCTATCAATTAAAAGAAGCTGAAAAGAATTACTCTAAGTTAGAGAAATAGGATTTTGCTATGATTAAAGCTCTAATTTATTTCAAGTATTACTTGGAGAATGTGAATGTTTACATTATGACTGTAGAACTAGCCATGAGGCAATTTTTATCCTATAATGAAACTAGACTAGAAAGAGCTAATGGATGTTTAAGCTACAATAATTTAAATTTACACTAGAAACCTATAGAACATTAAAAAAACATGGGTTTAGCTAGAATAATGGCAAAAGATCCAGAAGATAAGTTATTATCTTTTTTTTTAAGCAAAAGATAGGTACGATGACATTATTAGATTCCTTACTAAATGAAAGTCCCTAAGGATTTAACAAGGGGTTTAAAAAGAGCTTTTATTCAAATGTTTAAAAAATATATTTTGATTAAAGGATTGTTATATAGAAAACATTTTACAAAAATACTATTAGAATGTGTGCCAAATTGAAAAATTTATGAGACTTTGATTAGTTCCATAATCACAAATGCTTATATTATGAATCTTTAAGAGCTATAGTGCAACATAGTTTAACATATGATTTTTATAGGCCCATAATGTTTCAAAACCTAAGTAAAAAAAATAAAACTTGTTATAAATGCTAGGTTCATGAATCAAAACTTAAAAAGGAAAGTGCTTCATTAAAGCTAGTCTTGGTATATAGACCTTTTCATAAATGGGTATTAAACTTTATAAGAATCATTACACCATCCAAAGCAAGACATTGGATTATTTTGAAAACTATTAATTATTTTACCAAATGGCTAGAAGCTCAAGCTCTTAGAAAAAGCACATCATATGATGTAATTAAGTTCTTAGAACACTATATGATAAATCACTTTGAAATGCCTAATTGGCTAGTCACTAGTAATTATCCTACTTTTCAGTTAGTTGAGTTTACAAAATGTGCTTTAGAAAAATCTATTTTGCTAATTTCATCCTTAAATTATTACCCCCAAGGTAATTGTCCAGCGGAATCAACTAACAAAAATTTGATATTATATGTTAAGCATTCTATGGATTCAAGTTGAGGGAATTGGCACAAAATTTACAAGTAGCTTTATGGATAGATAAAGCTTACGATAAGCTCTTGCAAAATGCAATAATAACGAAGAGATGGTTTAATTACTAAGTGGAATAGAATTCATTCATAGAAGGTGATTTAGTTTTGTTATGGAAAATTAATAAGAAAGGTTATCATAACAAATTCTCAACTAGGTGGTTTAGATCATTAATAATCAAATAACAAGTGGATGATAACACCATTAAATTAGCTACTTTAGATGGACAAGTGTTGAGCTATCCCTTCAATACCATTTATCTGATGCATTACAATGGGAAATTGTCCACTTGAAAATAGCTTAGTGAAGGGTACCAAGAAATGTAAATATGTACACAATGTACCATATCTATTTTCTAAGAAGCTGGGTGACAAGTTGAAATGCAGGAAGCTAAAATACAGGAATCATGGTGATAAAGAAACTCCTATGATAAGAAAAAGGTTGTTTGCTAGCTTAGGAAAAACCAAGATGAAAGCCATACCTTTTATTCCATCTCTTTTTTTATGTTGTTTTGAATGTGTTCATAAGATATATTATAGGGCTATCACATATGAAGCATCTTACAATTACCCTTTCATGACTTGACATGCTAATGATTTCAACATGCTCAATAATGGATGATCAATTCATGTTTAAAAATACATGATACTCACATCTATCATTGGGAGGAGAGCCAGAAGAAGAAGAAAGTCCTAATTAGAATTTTAGTTACTAAGATATTCTAGTTTCCCAACCTAAAAATTGTAAAGAGAGAACTCTTAAAAGTAGTAAGAGAATGAAGAAGAGTCTAGGGAAAATGTTAGCCTAAAATTTTCCATTCAAGAAGCATCAACTAGAAACAAAGAGTCATAAATTAGAGTACTAGATTAAGTAATCATAGAAATTAAGTATGAAGGAGCTACAAAATGAAAAATTCCAAGAAAAATAATGATTACTATTCATTACCAATAAGTTACACTGGCTTAACATTATTTTCATTTAACAATTTAGTTTTATTTTAGCATTAGGATACTGGTGTTTTTTTATCTTTGTAAGGACTTAAGTTAGCAGAGGTTTTTCTCCCAAAAAAATTAATTATTACTAAGGATTATAAGTAAAAAAGAAATGCTTTCAAAAATTTGGCCTTTTCTATGGGGTTAGAAATGTTGTTACAATTCCACCATTTCATGAAATAATTATTAATTCTAAAGAAATGTTTTAAAGAAACTTATTTGAGCATAAAATGTGCTTACAAGAAAGTGACATTCTTAATCCAAAGTTAAAGAAGAACACATGCCTACTAGGATTTTTAATTGAAAAAATAATTTGGTATCAATTGCAGGTTGAATCTTCAATGGATATTGGTTAATGATGATTGAAATTAGGGTTTAATCCATTGAGATTTTGTAAAAGCTAAAGATTAAGATTTTGAGAATCTAGATCAAGATGCAGTTTCCAACATAGATAATAACTAATTGATTTACATCTCAATGGATGTAAACATGTGGTACTAAAAGCCTTGAATAAAACCAATGCTTGTAATAATAACTATTTGAATATTTGCATTAGAATTCATGATAACTCTAAGAAAGAATTTCATATAAGTCAAACATGGGTCTTAGGATTGAATCATGACCAAGATTATGATTAAAGATCTACTTTTGAAATAATAAGACTACTGAATTCAAATCACTATAGAATTTTTAAGAACAAGATCTTTAATCTAGCTAAGCACATGCTTCATCAGTAAAAGAAAAAGGTTGACATAAGGGCTCACCTCATACAAGTAATTTAGAATCAATTTTTAGAACTAAGATTTCATTCTATAACTTTGATTCTATAGAGATTCTAGTTGTTGCATCAACATCAAGCTACTTAGAGGAAGCTCTTAAAACCAAAATCTTATTCTACAAAAAATCTTGATTTAGTTTCTACAAGAAGAGCTCTACATTAGCTCATATAAGGAAGAGCTTGTAAACCCAAAAAAATGGTTCTAAAAGAAAAAACCTATGCAATTTATAAGAGGCTCAAACAATGAATATGCTCTTCAACATGTCGACAAGAAAGCTTGTAGAACCAAAAATTAGTTCTACAAATAGATTTAATTTTGGTTGTACCAAATTAGCCAATTATGAGTTGGCATTCACCATGTTAGTAAGAGCTACTAGAACTAAAATTGGTTATAAAAAGAAGGTCCAAAATTGGTTCTACAAAGATTAAAGTACTTACCCACGTCATAACTAGTCATTTTACAAAAGAGTTTATAGAACCAAAATTTGGTTCTGTAAAGGGGGCACAAATTCGATTCTATAAGTAAAGGTTCATTATTTGCATGTTGACTTATAAATTAAAAGCAACTCATAGAACTAAAAATTGATTCAACAAAGAAGTGAAAAATTAGTTCTATAAGCCACATTAGCTTATGGGATTGACATAGCTTGTAGAACTAATATTTATTTTACAAAGTCATGAGAATTTGGTTATTTGAACCATGTAACTTATGGAATGAAAGAAGCTTATAGAGACAAAAATTTACTCTACTAACAAGGTCAAATTCTATTCTACAAAGCTTAGAATCTACAATGAAGTCACTTAGAATTGGCGAAATTTAACAAAGCTCTCATAAGATTCAAGAAAATATATACACATGCTAGAATTATTTTTTAAATTCAAATAAGCAAAGTGACACTAGGTAAGGCTAGAAAAGGAAAATGATTTTGAGTCAAGTTTGTAGGGTCAAAATCAATTCTATAAAAAAACAGGCTTCAATGCCATGTAAGCAAGGTGTAAGATGTGGATAACCAAAAACTAGTTCTACATAGAAGTTCTAAATTGGTTCTATGAAGAAAAGTTAATAGCCATGAAATTTTGTTGGATCTAGGTCTATGAAGGATTCAAAAGCATATAGAACTAGAAATATAGTTCTAAAGAAAAGCCCAAACTTAATTCTACAAATGAACTTAAGAAAGAATAACCCCACATCAACATAAAGCTCGTAGATCCAAAAATTGGTTCTATAAGGAATTGATAAACTAGTTCTACTAAGAGCTCATATTGACACATCATCACTTTACATTAAAAAATTCTTGAATCCAATAGCTTTATAAGAATTAAAGAAATAAATCTATAGCTTTGGCTCTCAATTCAAAAAGATATGAGCATCAGAACAAGCTTCAGTATAGAATGAGTTTTAAAATTTAAAGAAAATCTATATTAGATAAACTTATTCTAAAACTCATAAAACCTAAACATGGTTCTAAACCAATTACCACGTCAGCTTAGTGCTATGTAAAGCTTTAAAATGGCTTTAAAGGTAGATTAGAGATTGGTTCTATGAAAAAGCCATATTAAATACTAATGTCATGTCATCAAAAGCCTTAATTATTATATTATCTTTATAAATCAAAGCTATCCACATTACAACTTAAACCTAAAATATTCCAAGCTTTAATAAGCACGTGATTCATTTAGAAAAGGTAGCCTATAGAATTAAAGAAGGTACAGAAATTCTAAACATATGTCAACAATATATCCTAAATATCTAGCTTGGAGTGAGTGAATTAAAATTAAAGCATCTTTCAAAAGAGTTATCAATTACTAGAGCTACATTGAGCCTTAAATTATAGAACAAATCTCAAAAGATCAACCACAAAACATAGCCACGGAGTTCAAGAGTCATGGCTTTCAAATGTTATATCCAAGCTTTCAACTTAAGTTTAATCTTCATAAGATATCTCACAAGGAGAGAGAAGAAACACCACATGGATTTTAGGATGTGCACATTTCTAGCTTCTCAGAATATCTACAAATCTTTAAACTCAATATTTTCTAACTACGAAAATGGATTAACATGGGGTTTTAGAAATTAATAAGAATGAGGATGAGTTCTTTGAAATTGATAAAGAGCATAAGTATATGAAGAAATTCAAGCTTGCTATATTTTGGTCCATGGAAGAATGATGGTAGGCCTACAAAAAAATAAGCCTACACAAGTTTTGATTCAACTCAAGAGCCAATATAATTAGAGATGTAGTAAATAGGTTGATAGCTCAAATCATCTACAAGAGCAATAAGTTCCAATTTAGAAATAATTTCAAGTGTTTCATTGACATTAGTGTGAAGAAAAGCTATGAGTTGTATGGGATCCAACAGCCTAATATAAGCAAGAGAGAACCTCAATAAATAAATGTAGAAATTATCTTAGGAAAATTTTGGCTTCACCCTAACACAAGAAAGGTCATAAAACTTACATTGTCATAACTAGCAAAGATGTGGAGATACCAAACCTTCATATCAAAGACCAATGAACTCAAGTTTTTCATAGGATTTTTATTTCAACACTTCATTTTTTCTCACATCAGAAAATAAATTTTATGGTATATTATCTAATGAGTGGAGGGTACCCCCTATGCTCAACCATACGAACCATGAGTGTTCACGTGCATCTCGATCAAATTCTATGGATGGGACTAGTTGTGGCATTTAGATTGTTATGCCTTGATCGTAGTTTGTTGTCTTCTCACTTGGACTAGTGGTAACTTTGTCACATATGGTTTAGTCCAAAGTGAGACATATGATTCTTGATGTTGTCTCGGCCTTATGCTACTCCTAACGATAATAAAAAAAATCAATTATTTAAACTAATTAACAATGGAAAGTAAAGTCTAAACTAGCCTATGGGTGATGAGTGTCCATTCCCAGCTTGCTGTACACCTCCTAAACCCACATATCTACTATTGGGATTACCAAGCACTGCATAACTAGGCAAACCAAGCAATAATGCTACTGGGATTAGCAAGTGAATACGTGTTTACACTTGAAACTAGTCGCATTCATTTTGCCAATTGATTAATGTGCATGGATATGTAAATATTAACTAAGTACATGGAATATAGATTGCATTAAAAGTAAATTTAATCTAAGTCAAAGTGCTGCAATGAATAAGAATCAATCTTGATCTTATTGTTGTTCATGTAATGTGTCTAGGTACAATGCCACTCGAATAAGATGTTGTACAACTAACTCAGGTTCACACTATAGGCACTCACTAACTATTTCTTACAATCATGAAATGAAACTACAAGAGTCTAGCTACAAAATGACCAAAAGCTACCACTAGTAAGGAATAATGATCTAGATGTCACAACTAGTCCCATCCATGGAATTCAATTTAGTTGTGTGTGAATGCTTGTGATTCATATGGTTGGGCATAGGGGGTACCCATCACTCATCATTATCATATATGGGTAATAGTAGCTTTAGAGAATGGATAAATTTTCTTTCCTTTCAATGGATTAATGATGTTTTGTTACAGATTTATTAGTAATACATGAATAGAATGCATAACTTAGTTGTAGCTCCTTATTAATGAATTTTATTTTGAGTGAAGTACATGAGCTAGAGCGAATAACACCCATCTTTGTAGGGTATAGTGCACAACATAAAGCTTGGACTAAGTATTCCTCTTATAATTTTTTATATTTATTTATTAAAGAAGCTCTTTTGATTCCTAAGCGTTTAAATTTCTAATGAATTATGTCTATACAATGCTTTTTAAATTTGTTATGGAAGTTTTGCCTCCAAGAATGGATCAACAAATCATTGAGAAGATAAAAGATAAATGTAAAGGTATTGTCTTCTTTCATGCTACGTGTACTGTGATTTTGATATCAAGTTTTGAAGGAAAGGCTCTTAAGCTTCCAACATGTGTAGCTCTTTGTCTGGAAACATTAGAAGTGGGAAGACAAATGTAGGAAAGCTTATTAATACGTGATTACAAGCATAAGGAGGGTTTTTTAGTGAAATAATAGAGAGCATATAAAAGGTATGGCCAAAAAATTTATGGGAAAATGTGACATCCCAATTTGCCTAAGAGTAATCTATTCAACTATGAAAATGAGAAAAAATCCATCAACCTTATGATATAGATAGTGTTCAGATAAGGAAATGCATTACGCAAAGGATGAAACAAAAACATAGTTGAGAAGAAGCTTATCAAGGAAGCACCCAGTATCATTATGTGATAAACATGTAGTGGAGTTCTACAGATGGCTCAAAAGCAAAAGTCATCCATTAGCTATATATTTTTCTGAGAAGCATATAATGATTTTGAAAGAAAACTATTTTTCATGGAAGCAAGAGAATCTAGAAGAAGCTTTTCTTGATAAAAGATATTCATTGGATGGAGCTAAATTCTCCATGGTGCAAGCTACACAAAACATTACAATTGAAGTTATTAAGCTAAATAAGAAGAAATAGTAACTAGAGCAATAGCAAAAGCTAGAACAAGAATAATATTAGATTTTGGAGCTAAAATAATGGCAACAAACTAAGATGTCATTTTTTATTTCCATAACATAAAGACTTGCATTCACATTTTATCTTTTGAACTCCAATTCATGTACAAATTCATCAAGCTTTATGTGCAATTTATGGGGAGCTTACTCTAATTCATGGAGGGACTTCATTAATCTACAAACATGATTAGGTAACTTTGAATCCACAAAGCCTTTAGGTTAGTATATAAATATTTCATCTTGCAAAATTCTACTCAAGAAAGCAAAGTTAACATAAAGTTAATACAATTTCAAACTATAGGCAACAACCAAAGATAAAATATGTAATATTGATGAGTAGTTAGGTACCCCTATGCCCAACCATACCAATCACAAGCATTCACACATAATCTAATCGAATTCCATGGATGGGACTAGTTGTGCATCTAGATCATTATGTCTTGATTGCAATTCATTGTCTTCCCACTTGGACTAGTGGTAGCTTTGTCACATATGATTTAATCCAAAGTGAGGCATATGATAATTGATGTTGTTCAGCCCTAAACTACTCCTAATGGTAATAGAGAAATTAATTATTTAATCTAATTAACAATGGAAAGTAAAGTCTAAACTAGCCTATAGGCGATAAGTGTCTATTCCCAACTTACGGTACACATCTTGAACCCACGTATCCAATACTAGGATTACCAAGTGCTATGCTACTAGGCAAACCAAATAATAACGCTACTGAGGTTACCAAGTGAATATCTATTTATGCTCAAAACTAGTCATGCTCATTCCACCAATTCCTTAATATGCATGGAAATGTAAATATTAACGCAGTAGATGAAAAGTAAATCTAATCTAAGTCAAAGTGCTATAATGGATAAGAATCAATCTTGATCTTATTTTTGTTCATGGAATGTGTCTAGGTACATTGCCACTTGAATAAGACTTCGTACAAGTGACTCAGATCCACACTGTGGGCACTCACTAACTGTTCTCTAAGATTACAGAATAAAACTACAAGGGTTCAACTACTCTATTGATTAATTGACTCCAAAACCATGTGCCCAAGTGTAATCTTTTTAGGCTAGCACACATCCTCCAATATCAGATATCTGATAACATAGCATGTGATACAATATCAAACACACAATATCACATATCTGATATTGGAGCTAAGATATTGAAGCCAAGATATCAGAACTAACATATCGAAGCCAAGATATTAGAGCTAAGATATCAAAGCCAAGATATCAGAGATAAGATATCGAAGTGAAGATATTAGCTTCAAGATATCAGAGCTAAGATATCAAAGAGAGATGTGATATAGCATCAACAATATCATAGATGCAATGTAGCATCAACGATATCCCAACCAACTGATGATTCATCATACCCCCACAACTGAGTAAAAACTCATCCTTGAGTTAACAGGATAGGACCGAGATTCCTTTACAAAAAATTGGGAATGATGGGATTATTGATTGATGCTAACTACTGATTGACTCTAAGTACTGCACTATAAAATTTTATTCGAGTGGATGCATACAAAATGATAGAGTGACAAAAAGACTAGACAAACATTGAAGATTACAAAATTTGCAGAGGTCTTCAAGAATCTGCTGAAGATGATTTTTCTCGTTGCTACTAGCAGTGGCAAACTTTTAACCTTTATTATTATGTTGATGCTTCTCTAGTTATGCAAAACATTCTTGAAGGATGGACTAAAATTTCTCCTCATCGTCTCATGGACCTAGCAAACATGCAAAGTTTGAGCTGATATCTTGTATGTTCTATGATTTTTCCATGGGCATATCCTCCATTGTCCCCCTCTTGGCTTTGCTTTCATGCTTGGCAAAATACCTTCTTGCTTAGCCGTTTTTATAGCATCACCTGTAGTCACTAAAGGATCAACATTATTATTGGTAAATTTTCCTTAATAATTAACCCTTTTCAAATACCTTAGTTTTCATTTAAGCACAAGGTGATTATAGCATACTATGCCTAAGGTGATGAATTATTATTAGTTACCATGATGTTCAAAAATAGGATGTTAGAAAATTTTCAAAGTGGACATCCCCAACCCCCATGACTAATAAGCATAACTTCGATAAGCACATAATTTTTTGAACAATTAAAACCAAAGGTCTAATTCAGAAGATGGTCAAGAAATATTAATGGATATGGAAATAGAAAAGTAGGAAAAATTAATGAAATGGATGAGAAGTAGTCCCAAAATCATGCATAAATTCAAAGAAACTATCACTAATGTTCTGGAAGATGTGAAGGTTAGTTTAAAACCATGATCAACAAAAGTTATGCAAGTGGGTCCTCCCTTGCATAACCACTTCTATAGATGTCCATGGACATCCTAGAAGTTAAATGTAGACCATACCTTTGTTCCAAACAACATACAACTATTGTGGCTAGGATGTTTCACTATACTACACAAAACCAAAAGGCACATAATCGCATGCAGTAGTGAGGTCAATAATGGGATGAGAAGGGATTGCAAAGATCAGGATGTAAGGTACTTGACCATGTTCACAATAGGTTCTTATGAAAAGTGTGATTAAAATGATCAACATACTTATCTGTCCAAGTTTAGATCAAGTCCATACCATGAACAGTGACCTCACATTGATGTGCTCTTTCTTATTGACCACCATAAGTCCACAACCACATCAAAGAATAATCATTACTCCAAAAAGAGAAGAAGGAAGGAAGGGTCTTAGTTAGAGGGGCATCTTCAGGCATGGGTAACATGTCTTTCCAACCCCATAACTAGTGCTTGTAGCCTATTATTTTGTCTAAGGGATGTGCTTTGAATTTCTATTATTGCTTTTTTTTTTGTCTTTTTTTAATGGGAACCACACCATGGAAAGACTTTTAGCTTCCTATTATTAGTCGATGGAGGAGTGATGATACGTTCCAAGAGGAGTCATAAAACACATGAAGGAAGTCAAGAAGAGAACCCAACAAGTCCCCTTAGGTCACACCCTTTTCCATTTCCACTTGGTCATTCCCTCTTTCTTCAAGGTACAATGATCATTGATGAATTTTATTTTCATAAAAGAACCAAATTGTTTCCATGAAAAAGACCTTTTATTCAAAGAACTGGAGGGATGGATGAGGTGGTCTCATTGCTTTACACAATTACATACCCAATCATCTTAATAGCATAACTCAAAAACCCAACACATAGCATTGACTTCTGCATCATGACTGGCAATATTATTAATGGAAGCATTAAAAAATCATTCGTAAAACATAAAGAAAATAACTCCATAAAAGAGAAAAATATTAAGAAATGAAAAACATATTAAGAATCAGAAAATTTTGGAAGAAATAGAAATATGATAAAAAATTGTAAAACAAAAAAGGTGAAAAATACTTATTAGTTTTTAAGCCAGGATAGAGCATCTCCCCCACAACTAATCTTATGGCTACACATTTGGAAGATGGACCACACAATCCCCTAGTTATACACCACCAATTTTCCATCTATCACCGTTATTGATTTAATTAATTGTGTGGTAGCACATCTAACACTGGTGATAGTCTTGTTTGGATCATTCAGAGATGTATCTTTATCTGGAATTGAAGGTATTTCCATTTTAGGGGGTCCAGATGTGTTTGCTTCTTCTTCTTGATTTTCTATCTTAATTCCCAAGTCTCTTTGTTTAATATCCTTTTCTCGTGTATAATCAAAGTGTAAAATATCTGTATCTAAGTCCTCTATTTGTTCCATTTTCTAAAGTCTAGAACTGATAAGTAAATCAATTGCATCCATGCATCTTTGAAATAATTTTAAACTCTCATTTGCATGCCACAAGGTATCTTCTGGTTTAATGGCTACTACGTAGACTAGTTTTTTTCACACAATTGTTCCTTAGCTTTGTTATGGATTATGTTAATATTTTGAATTTCCAGTCCACAACTGCATCCTTTACTATTAGTAGTAATGCATGGATTCTTTTGTCTCTCCATAATGATAGGTTCATCATTTTTGTCAGGTATTGGAGCAACGATGGATGTTGGCCTTTGCGTATGATTGGAAGACACTGGTTGTGAAAACAAGGGTGTTGCACTTGATTGGCATTGTGCTAGTTTGGATGAGTTAATAGGTCCACAAGTGTTGTGCTTACGTGTGGAAACTGTTCTAAGGAAAGGACGTTTCTAAGATTGTCATGGAGATCTACTGGCATTATAATTTCTATGTATGTTCGCAGCACAAGTGGCATTCTCTCGTTGATGTCATGGTTCTAAACCTTCTTGTATTGTTGGTGGTGACATATGGTGGAGGGAAGTATGAGAATATTGAGGATATGATGAAGGATGAAAGGTGTGAGGTGGTGACCTCATAGAAGATGTTGCGGGATGATGATATTCAAGAGAGTGGTAGTACTGATTTGAGGTAGAGGAAGTGGAACTAGTTGGGGAAACAGGTTGTTGAACATAATATCTATATGGGTTTAGCTAACAATAAGTGTAGTCCTAGTTTGATGATGGCCTCTCCCAAGACTGTGGGTTTTGCCATTGTGGTTAATAGTAGTGTTGAGGGCTGATAAGAAGTCCCACTAGGATGGTACCAGTTGGTTGTAGGACTATTTATAATTACCTTGTGAGTAAGGTAATTTCCTAGGCATTTTCTTTTATATGAACTTGGGATTCAATGCAAAAGCCCAATACTCATGTAGATGTAACATGACTAGGCAATAGCCCTTCGGATGATCATATATGTAGATGTCACATCCATCATCTTCTTCGGTGGTTGAGTCTATAGCCTCTTCTTCTACAACCATTTTCCCTTTCTGCTAATCAATGTTATTACCTATTTCTTGGTCCCTTTTCCTTCTTTTGTTGTGGTCACTTGATTTGTTTTGCATTACTCTCTCCTTTACGATTTCTACACAAGTTGTAACTTTCTCATTTATCCATTCCAACATCTTATCTAGCTTTGCTTCAAGCTCATCAATAGACTTTTGTATCGACAAGGTTTGTTGCAAAATCACCTCATCAAGAGTTGCTTCTTTCTCCTTACCATAGATGTGGACTTTCTTCTTTTGAAGAGTTGGATCCCAGTGATATTTCTCAACATTCTTCCAATTTACATGGCTCTCCTTCTTCTTTTTCCACATGCTCGATTAGCTCTTGGATCTGATGGGTTTGTAGCTTATATAATTGACCTTGAGCATACATTCTAAGGATATCCCTTGTTTCATTACAAAGCCCATCTATTGTGTGGAAAAGTTGCTCTTCCTCAAAGAAACCATGGCCTAGGCATCTATTTAGTAGAGAATAATATCTATCTAGGGCCATGTTCAATTGTTCATGTTATTCTTGTCTCCATCCTTGGATCTATCTCCTCAGGTTGAACACCCTATCTCCTCAGGTTGAACACCCTCGCATAGGTTTGGTATTTCTCGTGAAAGAGTTCCAACATTGTGGACCATCACCGAATTGAGTTTGGTTTCAACAATCTATACCACACTTTGGATTTGTTTATTAGTATCCTAGGGAAGAGCTTAAGCTTTTGAAACCCACTTTCAATGTTGTGTAACACACAAGCATCATGGAAGACTTGTAAGTGATGTCCTGGATCACAATCATAGCCTATCGAAAATTTAGGGATATTATTCATATCGATCTTTTTTAGGCAACTTCCCATGTGATGATGGTGGGGTATCTTAACTACCTCTATGATCTGCATCAAGCTCTTAGTGGCCAACAAGGGTTCATCGTCATCAAACATGTCATGGTGAAAATTTCTATTTCTATCCATCTCATTATGACGATTCTATCTATGTTCTTGTGGATGTCTTTGATTTTGCTCGTGGTTTCGATTTCTATTTTTATTTGGACCTCATAGTGGAGTTTTCTCTGTAAACCTACTTTCATCTTTGTTAGAACTAGATGTTGAAGAGGAAGAGGAAGATGAGGAACTAAAAGGATTGCCATGGCTTCTATGATGTTCCCCATGGTCCTTGGATTTATCTTTTTCAGGTTTAGAAAAGGTCCTAGGCCTTGAGGCCTTCCTTGGTCCAAAACTTACTTCATCTCCTCTAGGGTTGTTTGCCTTAGGTGAATGTAGTCTGTGAGTGTCGTCAAGGTGATCATGAACATATGAAACCCCTACATGAAGTTGGTCACTCCAATGTTCCTCAACATATATCTCATTAGTTCTCCAATGAATATTCTCGCCATACAATGCATTATCACTTTCTTGTGAAAGAGACATTGTTGTTGGTTTATGATGTGTGTGATTTAATATTGTTTGAAAGATAAATCGTGAATGTGTTTACAGTGATCATGTATAATATAACTAATCTAGATAACTAGCACCATCCCTAGCAACAATGCCAATGATGAGCGACTAGGTACCCCTACGTCCAATCATACGAATCACAAGCTTTCATGCACAATCCGATTGAATTTCGTAAATGGGACTAATTGTGCATCTAGATCATTATGTATTGATCGCAGTTTGCTGTCTTCCCACTTGGACTAGTGGTAGCTTTGTCACGTATGGTTTAGTCCAAAGTGAGGCATATGATAATTGATGTTGTTCAGCCCTAAGCTATCCTAATGGTAATACAGAAATTAATTATTTAATCTAATTAACAATGGAAAGTAAAGTCTAAACTAGCCTACGAGTGATGAGTGTCCATTCCCAACTTGCCATACATGTTTTGAACCCATGTATCCACTACTAGGATTACCAAGCGCTATGCTACTGGGCGAACCAAACAATAACGCTACTGGGCAAACCAAGTGAATACCCATTTACGCTCGAAACTGGTCACACTCATTCCACAAATTCATTAATATGCATGGAAATGTAAATATTAACTAAGTACATGAAAAGTAAATTGCATGGAAAGTATATCTAATCTAAGTCAAAGTGCTACAATGAATAAGAATCAATCCCGATCTTATTGTCGTTCATGGAATATGTTCAGGTACATTGCCACTCGAATAAGACTTTGTACAACTAACTTAGATCCACACGGCAAGCACTCACTGATTGTTCTCTAAGATTACAAAATAAAACTACAAGAGTTCAATTACTCTATTAACTAATTGACTCCCAAATTGTGTGCCCAAGTGTTATATTTATAGGTCGGCACACATCCCCCGATATCAGATATCTGATAACATAGCATGTGATCCAATATTGGATATGCAATATTGTGTATCCGATATTGGAGCCAAGATATCAAAGCTAGCCAAAAATTGGTTTTTTGTCAAACAAATGCTATATAGCATCAACGATATCCCAGCCAACTGATGATTCATCACCTAGGGTTTGTTGTTTCACAATGGAAGCAAAGGTTTATTTGTAATTAATATCCTTCCTTTGTGTAAAAACTCAAACAACCAATCAAGCCTTCTACTTATCCATGGTGTTATCAACCTTTCTTTTAATATAACAAACCCATTTACTTATCAACATTTTCATTTGTGATGAACTCTAAACAAGTTCCCAAGCAACATTCTTTATCAACATATTATATTCTAGTTTCATTGCATCATAACAATCTTTATTTTACATATCCTCTTACACACTCGTGGGTTCACCTACTTCAAATATCATTTCAAAGTCATTTAGGTCAAAATAATCTTTAGTAACAAACAATTTTTCACTTCTAAGCCTTTTATAGGCATTTCAGTTACATGTTTAAATCTTTTAACTAATTTTTAAACCATTGTGATTGCTAATGTATAGAGGAATCTTTGGTATTACATTCTTCATTTGTACCAACTTCTTCATTATTTTTATTCAAGATCACAAATGGATGAGAGTCATTTTTTGTATTACCAAGGCTCATCATAGAAGCTTCAACCAATTTTTGACTCATGATGTGATTTGATTTATATGAAATAATTTATCAGATAATACATTACATGATTCAACAAATTTATGATCCTTAATATTCCATACTTAGTAGTCTATGTGATCTAATGAATAACCAAATAGTAATCCTCCTTGGCCTTGGGGTCCAACTTCCTAAAATGTGCTTGAAGAATATAGATGTTACATGGTTTTCCAAAAAGGTGAAAATGAAATATTGACATATCTCAATTATTGAATCATTTTTTAATTGGAGAGATGCCATTCAAAGCTGCAGTTAGAATTCTATTAATAATAAGAATAGAATAATATGCATTATATATATTATCATCTTTGTTATTGATCTATTCTCTTTTTTTTTTTTTTTTTTTGCAATGCCATTCTATTGTAGCTTATATGGAACCATGAATTCTTGTGTTATGCCATTAAAATTACAATAGACCTTAAATTCATTTGAAATATATTTTCCACCACCATTAAATCTCAATGTTTTTATCTTCGTAGTGTTTTCAAGTCATCTGGTTCTTTTCTTGAAATATTTGATTTTTTCTAAAATTTATGATTTATGTACCAAGTGATTCACAAAAACAACAAAATATCTTTTATTTTTTATACCTTCTGGTAATAATAAACTACATACATCTAAGTGAATAACTTCAAGTGGTTTTGTTATTTTGATTTTACAGCTTCTTAAAAATAGCATATGGAGTGTTTTTGTTATTTTGATTTTACAGTTTCTTAAAAATAACATATAGTGCATTTTCCCAACCTTACATGCTACACAATCAAACTCTTGGTTGTCATCAAATTTGGGAATGTCATGATAGAATTGATGCATTAGATGTCATTTCATTAATTGATCTTGGTTGACTTACATATACACACACTCAACATAGTGATCCACTATTTTTTGCAAGATACACTATAGGCAAAACTATCACCGAGTATAATGCAATATGGAGTATCATGATAATTTTTATTAAATTTAACAAGCAAACCAACCATAATTTATTAATTGATACACCAACATCAATGTCATGAAAACTTTGTTACTAAAACCATTTTTCAACTTTAGACCAGAAATTTTCATATTCTTGTATTTGGTAATTTTTACTAAATAATCATCCCAAAATGAGATTTTGGTCCTTTATATTTATTAAGGATAGATTATTAGTGAAATGTCATAAGGCACTACAATCAATATACATAGAACCATTACAATCAATATACATAGAACCATCACATGTATCATTATTTACCATGAAGGCATTAAAATCCACCATGAAATGTTGTAATTCTTCCCTTCACAACATTGGTAGACTTCCATTTTGTCTCAAATTGTTTTTAAATTTTTTAATTGAGTTTTTAAAATTTATTTTAAACAAATTTATGTTATTTAATCATGACCTTTGCCTTAGGATGATTTGGATTATCATAACGATTATCATAACAATTATCAATGTCATAGGCCCCAACAATACTAAGACCATTATCTTTTCCAATCATACTCGAGCCATACGGAAACCTTTTTACCCCGGACAAAGATGTTGCTCATCTTTGACCCCTCTCCACCCCAATTTTTAAAACTTCACTCTGTTGGTATATTGTTGGCAATGATTTCAAATTTTTCTTTTTAAGAGATCAAACAATTATCTAAAATCAAACGTAACAAAAAATACGTAGCCCTTTCCTGCAAATTTGCTTCATGCAAAGGAAAAAAAAATTTCAAGCACACTAAGAAATAGAAAAGTGGAATAA
Organism: Gnetum montanum; assembly: GCA_015680685.1. Lineage (NCBI taxonomy): Eukaryota > Viridiplantae > Streptophyta > Gnetopsida > Gnetales > Gnetaceae > Gnetum > Gnetum montanum. The sequence continues at coordinate 195,054 of MNCI01005835.1, forward strand.
GAAGGATTCTATGATGACCCCATGATAAATATGTTGATATGGCAAGCCAAAGCTCTAGCTAAATAGAAAAAAATAAGATAACGGCTACACTTCCCATTATGTATTTCTCTTTGCATTTCAAGTTTTCCAGCAATGATGACAGTTGCCACGCTAAATAAGCAATGAAGTGGCCTAAATTATGAGTATCATAAAAGAATTTTCTTTTTCAATTCATTAAAATTTTCATCTATTACCTTCTTGTCGAACTGGTACAAAGAAGCAATAACAAAAAGTTAATTGTTCACAATTATTAATGGAAAGTCATTTGCAACCATCTCACTAGGCTTGATGCTCTCATATTGTAAAGTCAAGAAAATTTGTTTCTAGTATGTCCCAAGTGAGGATAGAACTCCTGCACTTCTAACGCAACCTCAACCATTTGACATGAACCGAATGTTTTGAATAACTTAAAAAAAAAAGAGGATGTATTGAACATAAAAACATGCGACTAAGAAAATAAACACATCCCCAATGCAATACTGTCCAACACCGTTGACAAGAAAGGTTTGGTTGGCTTTATTTCATATCTAAGAAACTTGAATTTCATATTCCATAAGATCCCTTCCTATAGTTACTGAAAAATAAGAGTGAACCTTAATGAATAGAAGATTCAATCAGAAGTCTTTAGTCAAAACCGTGCTTAGGTAGGATACCAAACTTATTTATGGTACAGTACGCTATAGAGCTTAGTATAAATTGTGATGCTATGGCATCTCTACTTTCATTGATTGCAAGACATCAAGACTGAATACCTACTTGAGATTTCCATTAATGGGCTAATATGGAAAAGATCTCTAAAGAGGCTGAAACTCACAGGAAACAGTAAAGAACTTTCACATAAAGGAATTGACAAGTAGCAAATCATGGTATCCCTTGAGAGCATTAGATCAAATATAGACCATCCAGAACTGCAAAACCAGCAGCCACGCCACCCTCATTGGATGTGGAAACCTTGGTTCTCAAAAGATACCCACCTTGCTCGTTCATTAATACCTTATTTTTGCTTCTGTGATAGAAGTTTCAAATATGTTAAAATATAACATGAGGATGGAACTGAATGAAGGATTGGCATCCAATCATATGCTCTGGTTGAATTCAATTAAAACTAAATATTAGAAAATCATATAAAATGGCATACCTCAAGTAGACACCATATATGCCCAGCTCAGACACGGTTTCACTGTGCTGATACATTCCATTACGAACAAGATAGGACTTCTGGACTGATGGGACGATTCTTTGCATCAGTATGTATGCTGCATGTCCATTACCACTCTGCTCCATTTCGAGTAGCTTTTCTCTAACTCCATTGCCATAAATGTTGTTGCCTACTCAAATAAGAAAATACAATCATTATTGAGAAGACTGCAAATATTGTTCAGGATATAGATCACATGCATGCGATAACCCCATGTACTTCTACAAATACACGAGACTGAAAATATGGAAGTTTGAGAAAGCAGTTGAATGATTGGAGAGGAAAAACGCAAATTAACAGATTTCAGTTTTACCTCCCCCTTCACGTTGAGGCTTCAATACAAAACCATCAGGCTGTTGAATTGCATGTTCTATGATGCTTTTATCCTCCAAGCTCCATAAACCAGCAAAACAGTCTCTGAGTTTTAGGATTTCATCTTTATTCTCTACAAACCTGTTCAACACGTGTGTTCATCTCATTCATCTACAAAGAAATTTATTTGAAAAGATGTTGCTTGTGCACACATAAATATGCAGCTCACACATGTAGAAATGTAACTACATAACTGGGTGTAAATTTCATATTTTTTTCCCAAAAATCTTTCTGCAATAGACATTGTAGTAACACAAAATGCCTACTTTTAGGTATAAATACATAAATAATTTAATTCTGTATAAAATACATCAAAAACCATTTCATAAATAAATGATTGATTCAGTACATGTTTTCAGGTTATTGCTCCATTTTCCTGTCTATCTGTGGGATAGGTCAGGTAAGAACCACAACCCTTTTTTTGAAAAGCGAGAGAGAGAGAGAGAGAGAGGAGATTCAGGATTCTATTATAATACAAAAATGTACATCATAGGCTAGACATAGGAATCCCCTGAAACAAACAGGAAACAAAAAGCAAGGGAGTAGTCTCTCCAAACACAACTGTGGCCATCACAAAAATACAGAAAATTACCAGAGTTGATGGAAGAATAGAACAGGACCCCATCTCATGACCATGATTACCCATGAAACCCACAAACCTACAGCAAATATTTTTAACGAAACAACAGAAATGACAAGCCATCATGGAAAAGGCAAGGACCTACAATTGCATCTAGGTCTATACTCACCGTGGACTCTATCCACAATGCCACATTCCTTCTCCCAAATTAAGAAAGTTTGCACCTTACCCAAATGCCTAATATCTTTGCTCCTTCTCTTTCCATTCAGCATTGCTCAAGCCCCAAGCCTTGTCCAAATGGGAGGAAAAGGACATCTGTTTGATGTAGGAGCAGAGGTCCTGCCACGGAGTACTGATGTTGATGCCCATGCTAACATATGAGCATTTCTTTGAACTAAGCCAACCCTTGATATTTGATTCATGATGTTTCATGAATTGTTCTCTCATCTTGTCTATTTTTTCCTCTCTGCCTCCTGTCATTGCTGCTCTGCAACCTCCCTAATCCTAGCCTCCTCTGCCTCCTTTATGAGTTCTTCCCTAATTCTATCGTGGAGTTCATTTCTCCAGTCTGAAACATAGCTCCACCTCCTCCATTTGGCACCCCCTCTTGGCTTCCTCTTCCTCAATGAGGCATCGCTTATGGGCTTCCCATTTCAATGCACCTCCATGTCTTCAGTGGCCAGAAGGAGCTCAATAGTCAAATAGGCATCAGCCTTGTGCTTCATCTTGGCCTCCATATCCTTAATCTTCTACTAGAACTCAACTGTAAGTCTCACCTCTATTTCCTTCTTTAGATTTTCCTCTAGTTCTATCCTGCTCTACTAAAATCTCTCTTGACATTCAACTTCCAGCTCACTTTTCATCTGGTCTCTAATGGCCTCTAGATGATTATTCTCCTCAACATGGTGTGTCCCATTCTTAATATCATGCCTACCTGAGTTTCTTGGGGGGAATCACTGACTTGAGTATCTGTACTGTCACACTGAGACAAAGAAGAAGCAGTAGAACCTTGATCATGGGTGTGGTGATTATAGACTCAAGTTATTCTAGGGGCTTCCAGATTCCATTAAAAGGCAAGTTGGGCTCTCCTAGCTACCTACCATAGGGCAAGAATTAGTTTGGAATATTTACCTAGTTGTCTGCATGTGAGAACAAGAAAGAAAAATTTTGGGAGTTAATCCAACAACAAAGCTGGAGGAATTGCATGCAAGTATAGTGGGTGCCCTACAGCCTTCAAACGTTGCTTGATTGAATGAAGAACCTTTTGATCAATTCCACAACTTGTTGCCATAAGGCAGGCAACCAAGAATGTAGAACCCAACCACTATAAGTGTGCACGATGAAGCCTAGAAAGAAAGGATGAGCTCTCCATGATTGGGCACATTAAAATATCCACCAATGGATTCTTCCATGAGTTGACTTTTTTTCTTTTTTTCTTTTTTTGAGAAAAAGTTCAGGTAGATTAATATAAAAAATCGATACGTACAACAAGCCCCACCCAGCGAAAGAAGGGGGGGAACAAAAACAGAACCACCCCCCGATGCTTCCTTTATTCTCCATGTAATAGCAAGAGCAATTCTCCCTCCCCACATCCAATAGCTTCCACTAATGCCCAAAGCTAGGCATTTTCCTAAAATTGGAAACAATTAGGTTCAAAAGTTAGAGTTGCCCCCATTCCAGCCGTTGCCTCGTTCCAAAACCTCCAGCTAGAATTACCCACCACAAAAGATGAGGCCATTTTGACCTTCCAAAGGGCCCAAAGCAAGAGTGCAGAAAGAAAGTCTCTAGTTATTCTGCTATGGGATTGAATGCCTCTGACTCACCACACTTGTCTATCTACAGTACTCATTCAAATAAAATTTATTACCATTTCTAGTAGATTTGCACTGTAGAGCACAAAGCTCTCATCAATATCAAAGCCATGCAAACTAAGAAAGGAGAGAGTAAGAACCACATGTTTTTTAAGTAGACAGGCAAAACTTTAACTTTCTCCTGCACCCGGCCAAACTAGACAACATGCCATGCACGGTCTCCTATCTGTGTTGCATTAATTGCCTAGTCGTGCAATGAACAGAAAAATTCAAGTGGGTCATAATGTTAAAATGAAAGCAAAGACTCTTCCATATCATCAAATCCCTGGGGAGGGTACTCCAAACTTCATAGTTCCTCCTCATGATCTATACCCACAATACCTCATTATTACTTACGTGACTAACCAAATTGTGTTGCCCCATCATGACACAATTATCAAAACGTGGTACCCCAAACCAGCCATCCTTTTTGGCTTTGCCACTTCCTTCCAACAAATAAGATGTATCTTAGGCCCTCCTTTCCTCAGGACTAGATGAAATTACAAATAAAACTTTTCAATTTGTTGATGACTTGCTTCAGGGGTTGCCAGACTGAGGTGACATATCTAGTGATAGCAACTAAAACAAAGGTTGCCATGAAAATTCTTCCCTTCCTAATTAGGAATCTTGTGGTTCAATGATCAATCCTACTCTAAGTTTTCTGGAGAAAGTCTGCCCACATACTAATCCTTTTCCATGAGAAAAAGGGGATGCCAAGATATGTATTTTGTATTATGAATCCCCAAGAGTCTGCAAATTCTCCCCTTCATGTTGGCATCAATTTGAATATAATGTGCCTTTAGATTTGTTCCAGTTGATACCCAGACCAAGTTCTCTTCCCATGCGATCTAGCACCTTTTTGATAGCAGTTACCTCAGAGGCTATAATAGCCTTGGTAGTATAATTGTATCATCCGCACTGCCTCCATATGGTCCAAGTACTCTATGAAGGCAATATAAAAAATTTTCCTTTTGCAATCTGAAACCATACTAGTTTCAAATCTTCTCTAGATTCATCATCAATAGTATGAAATGAATGGAAGAGGGTATATTTATATGCAACCCACAAAATTTGGTCAACATGATTAATTTTATTTTCTTTAAGAATGTTAGATGACCTTAATTTTATTGATTTAAAAATTTTATTTTTATTTTTTTAATGTGTTAAATATAATATTGGGTTGATTAGGCCAACTTATAATTTATTTTATTACTTTATTGTTTAGTTTATTTATTAATTTATTTATTTTATTCATAACATTGGATGAGCTTACTAATTGATTTCCAATATATATCTATAATTAGGTTGAGAGAATTTTTTCCTTTTTGAAAAATCTTATCATAGGATCAAGTTGTAAAAAACTTGTGTATAATATAGGATGAAAATTTGGAAAATATTACTTAACATTACATTATGGACCCTATAGATGGTCATGGTCAAAATATAATTTAGCATTATGCAATCAGACCCTTTTAGGATTATGGACGAAATATGACTTAGCATTGCAAGAATGGAACCTCTGTGATATGGGAAAAATATAATTTAGCATTACAAGATTATGATTGGTAGTTGGCCAAAGTTAAAAAAAATGCCTTCATAACTAAAAATGCTTTAAATAATTCTTATTAAACTAAGGTAAGATCCTCCTGATATTATTTTACAAACATTGTAATGCCTATCACATCTTTCTATTATTCAAGATTTTGAAGATAACTGGCCACCATCCTTCATTGGTCTCCAAACCTGTGTCTCTATTTACATTGTTAAGATATAGTTTGATCTCCAATGTAAAATAGCACGTCTAGTTGCCATGTGTGTTTAACTGTCTATTGACCATTAACTAAAACCACTATATAGAATTCTACACATATGAAACAGAAGAAAGACCATACCCAAGGACAACGTGCCTAGTGAGAAGTTGGGATGGTGGAAGGACAAATACCTGTTAATAGAAAATCAGGGACAAACCACTAGCAAAAGAGAGCACAATTTGAAAGCTCGACAAAGATAGTTAATAAGCGGCATTGCAAAAAGAGATGGAAATTTTACTGTCCATAGTAGTATTGGCAGAAATAGTTAATCTACCTCAAAGGGCTTCCAATGAAGGCTGACAAAAACACATCTATCTCAGATCTCCACATGACAAGACAATAAATCTTCATCACACCATCAAGGTCGTTGATGATAAGCACTAGATCTTTGATTGGATAGTAACAGATGTTTTAAAATTTTAAACTTAGTTTCAATTTATGAAAGAGAACTTCAAACAAAAGTCAATGAATCGTTGACGCCCCCCCTGACATCCCCGCTCCCCCTGGCCTGGCCACTCAGCCGCCACGGACGGTTCTCGGCCTCACCTGGGGGCGCCGATCCCATCGCAACTTGCCCCCCAAGCCCGACCCTCCCACCGCCCCCCCAAACTGGGCGGCGGACTTACATCAGGCCGAGCAGGTGGCGGCCACTACCGCTCGGGAGGCTGCACGGCGGGAGTGGGAGGCAAAGTGGACCGAGGCCCTGGCAAAGTCTCAGGCCGAACACGAGGCCCAGCTCCGCGAACGAGAACAAGAGCTGACCCAACAACACGCGATCATGATGGGGGCCTCTCGTGCCCAACTCATTGATGAACTCCAGGACCAAATTAGAGAGGAGCTGCGCCAGGGGGAGGCGGCCCGTCAAGCCCAAGAGGCGGCGGCCCGGGAAGAGCAGAAACGCCTACAGGAAGAAGAAGAGCAACGGCAAAGGCAGCTTGACCGAGCGCACGAGCACAGTGCCCGGCAGTGGCTTAGGGGGGGGCACTGCCCATATAGCCTTTTGGGCATTAGTTGTGAAAGCTCCTGGGAAGAACTCCGGCGACACATCAGACGCACATCAGCAAAATACCATCCGGATGCGGGCGACTCATCGGCTGACCGGAGTAGGAGGGAGGCTGCCATGCAGGGCATCCAACAAGCGGTGAACTTCATGGACACTAAAGAGCACCGCAACACCCTAGACTTGCTGCATGAGCTTGAACGGCCTCAATGTGCCTGTCGCCATCTGCCCACTCGCCCCTAAGACCCCTCATGCCACCCACTGGGGGTGCACCCCCCCCCCCCTTTTGGGTTTTGAGGTTTTGGGATCTGGGCCTTTCTTGCTCTGAATTCTGCGATTATGAGGGGTGCCGAGGTTTCCACCTCCTACCCTTCCCAGTGGGCCATCCCTGATGTCCCATTGTTTTGTATACGTGTACCATACTTCATAGTAATACAAACCCGAACATTTTCTCAAAAAAAAAAAAAAAAAAAAAAAAGTCAATGAATCTTGGTTGAAAGAATGAACAGGAAAAAGCAAGAGTTAGAAAGAAGTTCACCTTTGAATATTGTGATGCAATACAAGAAAGAAGACTAAAGTTATTATTCATATCAAATTCTAGTACTGTTTTTAATTTTATTTTATTTTCACAATGAATATTTCATGAAACTCCAGCAATGCCTGGAGACAAAAGAAAGAGGGTTAGTGTCAAGTTGGCAGGCAATTGTAAAATGTTGTCAAATCTCATGGATGAGTTTCTTTTTCAGATTTTGGAAGTGCTAGAGTATTCCCTAGATGCAATGCACAACAATCACACAATTGAAGATGATTTGAAGAAACTGCAAATAAACAATATCTAGCTATGCATAGAGGTGAATGGCAAAAAAAAACTCATGTGCCTGACCCCATTTTGTTGGCACAAGGCTAGGATGATGATGAATAAATGAATATTTCAAGACAAGCAACCATGCTATTTGATTCATTGTTTTCTCAAAGAAAATATTGCAAATAAACACATCAGCAACCAGTTTAACTATATATTTATGGTATATATCTATTAGTTGGCCAAAAGAATCTTTTTCTTTTTCAAATTAATGAAGTCGCAAAATTTATTTGTTGGGAATTGATTTTCTTATTATAAAAATATTAAAAATAATGTTGAACAATTCTTGTTATGGCAATTGTTTAGCCTTAAATTTTGTATTGGTAATTGGCCAAGTCATTACATACCTATAATAATTCACATGAAAAGGTTTATCTCTTGGCTCAAAATTATTGGCCAAGCCATTGCATACCCAAAATAATTCCCAAGAAAAAGTTCATCTCTTGGGCTAGTGTTATGAGGACAATTATTTATTTTCTGTGACAAAGTCCAGCTCTTGGGTTGCTTCTCCCTGGGGCATTATTGAGGTTGAGGTTCACTCCCTCCTTAGTGATTTATTCATCTTCATTTTCCAGGTAGTTGAGGATAAAGTAAAAACTCTACAAGAGGGCCCATGGTTTTTTTGGTGCTTAGAGCTAATGAATCATCCAGTGGCATTTAATAAGTCCATTTGTAAACCTTGGACTTGGGAAGTGTCATGTACACCCTGTGTTTGTAGTCCTAGCATGTGTGGTTGAGGTCCATATCTCTTAGAGATGCACCCTTGCTTCCGGTATCACACATTCGGATTGTGTGCATGTTTTAAGTCCCTTAGGATGTTTCTGACCTCGTTCGGGTGGCCTAAGGGCCTTGCGACATGTCTATTTGGGTTTCAGCTTTCACTTGGAACTAATGGCATGATGCTAGGGGCAGGGAGGGTGCACTAACACCCTGTTGTGTTAGCACACCCCCTGTGTCGGCATAGGGGTGCTTACATATCCGTTATCAGGCCTCAATTGCCTTCTTTTGCCTGAAGTGTAATTTGGAATTGCCAAGCTATGTTGACAGACCTCCGTTAACCCCCAAAGCATTGATGAACCTAAACATTTGCATAGTGAAAACTATAAATACTTGGGTTAAGCTCTCATTGGATATCTTTGGTCATTTTATGTTTTCTTAGGCTTTTGGCATCCAGTTTTGAGTGAAGAGCTCCTCCTCCCTTGGGTAAATTGTTTTCCTTTTCATTTTGTACGTGTTTTGAGTCATCATTTTCACAAGTGCAGCTAGACTTTATCAGAGTACTACCTTGTTTACATAGTCCGAAACTATTCGGTTGATATGGAGTCTAGTGTTATGCATTGTGAATAAAGCTTATGATTTTCTCATATTATATGTCATGGATGCCTTCACATATAAAACACAAAAAATACAAACCTCACGATTATCATACACATTCATTAACTAATTAATTAATTGATTTGCATATTCATTGACCTACGATGATTCATTTTTATCCGAGGAAGTCATAATTGTATGATATCGTATTAGGCCATTGAGATTATGACTAGTAGCCATTCTCTACTTTCCATGTGAGGTGTTGCACCTGTTCCTTAAGGGATTGCAACCCATGAGTGTGTCCATGTGAGCATTGCCACTTGTCTCAAAAAGGATTGCATTGCATGTGTGTTGTTTATTGCTTTATTATCTTCATAAATTAGATAAAAATTATAATATATAAAATTATAAATATTTTCTTTCTTCTTCGAGTGTGGCAACACATGTTTCTTATGTACTATATGTATTATAACATCTTTTATATTTATTGAACAGAACAACATACACGAGTGTTCTTGGAAATCCACTACGCATTATCTTTGAAGTTAACGACCAAATCACGCTGCCTTTCATATGATATAATCCCATTGGTCACAACCAACAAGACCCCTATCATTGGCACTATTGCCAAGGAAAGTGTTGGTGAATTGCCTGGAAATACTTGTACATTCTTGGTCTAACATTTGTTTAATTAAATTGTGTGTTTCCTTTAGAGTTGTGTGTAGGTTTCTATGACAAGCAAAATGGCACATAACACTCAAAGCTCATTGAGGATCTTTGGTAGTGAAATGTGACAAAGCCAAGAAGAGCCCAAGTTACATGCAAACTACCACCGGTTGTCTTGACATATCACAAAGATAAGCAGAGAAGGTGGCATGATGCTAATGGATGATTCTCAAGGGAACCAATAGAAGTTGCACAAATTGATCTTAAGGAGACCTTGATCAATCTTGACCTAGAAGATGATCGAGCATTTTACATGGTGTTAAAGCCAATCTATAATGAATATGAGCCTTATCAACAACAAGAGCTATGATCAATTTGCTGACGAAGAGGCACATCATAGCATTCCATCTAACCATTTAGAAGAGGAGAACAACGAAGCTGACGAAAGAAAAAGGACCAACTTAACATGAAGGCCCATGGTCAAGTATAACTTACCAAAGTGCAACCAAGACCCATGATGCAAACTTGCTCTCCAAGTTCCAACATTTGTACCTGTTTGGACCATCCAATGATGAGGATGCCCCACTATTTGACTAGGGTGATTATCATGAACTCAATGAAGTTATTTGCATTTCACAAGAGCATGTTTATGACATTTGTGTTAAGCATATCAACATGGCTAATGTTCCAACTTACAAAGGGCTTACCAATAATGATCCACAATTGTACATATAGGCATTTGATAATGCTTGCTATCTTCAAGGGATCATCAACAACTAGCAGAAGTTACGGTTGTTTGCCCACACTTACATTGATCATGCGGAAACCTAGTACAAATCTTTGCCTTCCAAAGCAATTTAGCACTAGAAAGACATGGTCCAAGTCCTCCACACCAAATTTAAAATCTATGTCTACATCTCTAACATCCAAAAGAATATGGCTGGATGGAGACAAGAAGCATGGAAACCCTTAGACATTACCATGAAACAATACTTGAAAATTGATCATCACTATTCGAACCATGGCTTTTGCCAAAGAGAATAACTAATGCATGTCATGGAAGGTCTTCAACAAGAGACAAAGGAGCATATAGACATGTAAAAGATGAGCCCGATGAGCCAAGTACACAAAAAGTTTGTAAAGCACTCTTGAACACCATTGCAATAATGGAAGACAAATGGTGGAAGCGACAATCAACCAAGGAGTACAACCACGATCCTACGCATTGCAAGGCAGTGAAAAACATCAAAGATATAGTTGAACCTCCCACTACAATTGAGGCCTTGGTAAAAGACTCAAACCAAGAAGGCCTTGACGGACTTGGTCCACTAGGTGGACCAAGTTTGGAATGCAATACATGAAAAGATGACTACCACCCTCAAGGACATTAAGGTCAAGGTGGTTAAAGTTGTAGTCAAAGCTATTGCACCACCCAAATGTAGAAAGAAGCATGATGCCAACAATAAGGGCAAACTCTCATACTCCAAGAGCATCAAAAAAGATCTAGATGAGGCTTCTTCATCCTCCAATGATGAGGGTTCCTGTGAGTACTACGCAAATTGTCATAACTCACACTACTGCTCAATCATGGCTCACAAGATTGGCGAAATGCAACAAGTTGGGATGTCTTTAAATCTCAATGCAAATTGCAAATCCTTGGGGTATTACTCCATCAAATCTTCCTACTTTGATGCAAAAATAATTTCCACCGATCCCTACTTTTAGGATGCCCAGACATGTACCTATCAAATGTCTTAGATGATTCCACAATAGTACTTTGCCTGCATCAAGTGTCTCTACCCACCAGGCTCCTCAACAATAACAACCTTAATAGCCTCTACTTTCTGGTCCCATGCAGGGTAGGATAGCTAGTCAACCACAACCAAAGCAAGCCAAAATATGTGATATTGCCTACTATGTTGATCTTGCTTCCATGTATGCTACTAGGCAGTACTATCAAACACCTATTAATTTAGTTGTGGGTGGAAGTTCAAAGCCCCATGGCCAAAAATTGGATTGCAAATGCAAACATGAATCTCATGGGACAAGATCCACACCATCCCCTTCATCCTGTGAAGAGGATAACACCACAAGAAAGATAGGGGTCCACATTGACAACATCACAATACCATTTCCTAAAGCAAACCATCTACTTCAAGGACAAGTTCTTCAACAATGTCTAGCAAGTCAAACAAGATGGCACCTAACGGCAATGGTCTTGTGACAATTTCCATGTCCAAAGTAGCTACGTGGGCAATTAAAGAACATTTGCCTAGAAAGCAATCAGATCTCGACAGTCCCATGGCTGAAATTCAAATTGGCAAAAAGGACCATTGCTTAGCTCATAAGGACTCCAGATCAGGAATCAATATCATTTCAATGCAGCAATACCCTAAGTCGGGGCTTCCTTCTCTCAAAAATACCAACATTCACTTAGGGTTGGCAAATCAATCATACACATACCCTATGGGATAGGTGAATGACATCATGACAACCTTGGCAAACTAGTCATATATATCTAATTTCTTGGTGAACAAACCAAAGAATAAGGTGAGAGACAACTTTCCTATCATTATGGGAGGAGCCTAGTTGAGCACCATTGATGCTAGGCTGATTTTCCAAGACCTTCACCTCGAAATCAGTAAGAAGGATGTGACTAGAAGGAGACATTACAAGCTAATATCTTGTGATCATCCCCAATCACGTGGCAAGCATGATTGTATCTGTTATGTCACCAAACATCTTTGTGCGATAAGAGATGTCAATTGCCTTGAACAACATTTGGTCCACAAAGCCACCAATCAAATCTTGGAAGGTGCAATAAACTCTCTTGCCTTATTTGATGTCGAATCATCTGATTTGGAGAAGGGAATACATTGGATGTTGCTACAGCAGTGCAATATGATTCCAAATTCTAGGGCACTCTCAACTTGTCCCAAAATGTTCCTACATCACTGTTGGAGCTCAAGCTACGTCCACAAGGCTTGGAATGCATGATCCTCCTTGATGATCGTATTGTCGTCATTAACTTCACTTTGATAATCATCTAGAAGACTGAACTCAAAAAGGTAGTTGTCAAATAGAGAAAAGCCTTTGTCTAATCCTATGATGAGTTAATGGGAATTGACTCCTCTATTTATTAGCATTGCATATATATGGACCCAAGCATCAGGCCTTGGTGAATATGACAACGGAGACTAAATCCTCATATGTAGGATGTGGTGAAAAAAGAGATCGTTCATCTCTTGCAAGCTAGTTTCTTTGCATCCAGTTCTGACAATTAGTGGATCAGTTTAATTGTGATCGCACTGAAAAAAGGGAATAAATGGAGAGTTTGTATTGACTACAAGTTGCTCAATGTTGCTACATTTAAAGACCACTTCCTATTGTCATTCATGGACCAGGTGCTAGACAACATCTTTGGTTAGGAGCACTATAGCTTCCTTGATGGATACTTAGGTTACAATCAAATCAACATAGAGGATTAGGCTAAGACTACGTTCATCTGTCCATGGAGAACCTTTACCTACCAACCACATTTCAATGGTTGGTGATGTGAATGTTCCAAGATGGCAAAAGTGTGGAAGTATTCATAGATGACTTTTCCACATATGGAAAAACATTGAAGGAATCCTTGGACTAGCTTGTAGCTGTTCTACACCCCTGCTGCTAGGTGAACTTAAAGCTGAAATGGAAGAAATGCCAGCTGATAGTGACTAAGAGCATATGGCCACAAAGTCTCTAAGAAGGGAATTGAAGTTGACCCTGAAAAGATCTACATCATAAAACACATGCCACAAATCTGTACAACAATCAAAGAGATGTGATCTTTCCTTGACCATACAGGTTATTGTTGCAGATTCATTAAAGATTATTTTAGATTAGCAAGGCCATTATTTGAGCTGACAAAGAAAGATGTACTGTTTCTGTGGAACAAAGAATGTGAAAATGTCTTTCAATTCTAAAAGAAAAGTTAACATAAACCCCAATGTTGCAGAGTCCTAGCTAGACTCAACCTTTGCACATAATGATAGATGCTTTTGATTTTGCATTGGGTGCAATCTTGATGTAATTTGAAGAGAAAAAGAAGTCCTACTACATTCACTATGCTAGTTGGAGCATAGTAAGACCACAGCTGAATTGCACAACCATTGAAAAGGAGCTTATGACCATCATTTTTGCACTTTAAAAATGTAGGCATTATGTTTTGGGTTGCAAGATCATCCGCACTGACAATAGCACCATCCGGTTCCTCATGAATAAACCAGATGTCAATCTCTATGTGATTCAATGGTTAGTTATTTTGCAGGAATTCAATTTGCGCATTATCAATCACAAATGACCCAAGAATGTGATGGCAAATAATCTGTCCAAGTTGTGAATTGGCAACAGAGTGAAGGATGTGTTCCTTGATGACTTTCCTAATGACCACATTTGCAAGGCTATCTTCGACAACAAGAAGGAACATGCTTGCCCATGGTACACAAACATCCTTAATTACCTGGTGGCTTAGAAGACTTCTCTTGTGTAGGACGAATGAAAGATTCAACAATTCCAACACAAGGTGAGGCCTTACTTGGTTGTCAAAGAGTATCTTTACAACAAATGTCTTGTTAGCCTCGTAAAGTGGTGTGTTTCTAAAGAGAGTCAAGACACCATCCTACCTCACATGCACCATGGTGTGTGTAGTGAGCACTACAATGTAAAAAGGACTACAACAAAGCTGCAGCTCGTAGGCTACTTTTGGCCCACCATGTTTCATGATGCTCAACACTTCATGCATTGTTGTGACAAGTGCCAACATGAGGGAGGTATGTCCTCACACATGGAAGAACCTCAACAATGGATCCAACTGCTTGAACCCTTTGATGTGTGGGAGATTGACTATTGGTCCCATTTCTCCAACCTCCAATGACAAAGGATATATTATTGTATGCATGGACTATTGCACAAAGTGGGAGAAAGCTGCTCCTATTATAGACTGTTCAACATCCACCACAACAAGCTTCCTCTATAATAATGTACTCCATAGGTTTGGTGTTCCTAGGATCTTGATTTCTGATAATGGTATGCATTTTATTGGTAAGGTTTTCAAGAATTTATTGGAATTTTATGAAGTTAATCATAATTGACTTCCCCATATGACCGATAGGTTAATGGTCAAGTGGAGGTCACTAATTAAGAGATTGTTAGAATGCTCAAGAAAATGATTAGCAAATACAAAACAAATTGGGCCAACAAGCTTACTAGTGCTCTTTGGGCTTATCAAATGACATGGAAGAACCTTGTTGGCTACACACTATTCAAGTTGGTGTATGAATAGGTTCCATGATTGCCTATTGATCTTGAAAGGGAAACCTTGGATAGTGTGGCTGATTTTGATATGGCCTTGGATTCTACGCTAAAAGAGAGGTTGATTAACCTCAACTTTCTCAATGAGAATTGCAGAATCACCTTGATGTGCAATAAATTAGAATATTTTTACACAAGACTCACAATGATGTTCGCACAAGAGAAATTAATTTCAAATTTGGTGACAAGGTCCCCTATTTCAATCCGTCACAATTATCCCATTTGGGGAAATTTCAATTTCAATGGGAATAACCTTATGTCATCCATACCAGTTACCAATCTAGCACTATGCACATGTATCATCTAGATGTGCTGCACATAATTTTTTTGGTGAATGGGCAACACCTAAAACATTACAAAAAATATCATTTACCTCTAAGAGTATCTAATGCTCTATCTCATCTTTTGCACTTAAAGGTTTATCAAGTGATAAATATGGATTAATCGTGGAAAAGGAATCCTCCACACCATGTCAATTTTCATTTTTGCTAGTTCATTTATATGCTTTAATAAGTTGGTGTGCTTAGTTAGAAATTTTTCACAAAAATTTCAATCTTGTCTTTCATTTTAGTGTGTGGAGGGAAAATCAATTAATGTTCTTTATGAATGCTCATCCAATAAGCCAATGTTGAACAAGTGAGTTACAAATATGATGATGATGTGTGAGTGCTAAATAGGTTCAAAGTGGAGCCTTGATCGATGGAATGCACACACAATAGAGTTCATTCAACCACTTTTCCTCTATCCATTGGTGAGTTACAGATATGATGATGATGTGAGATTGCTAAATAGGCTCAAAGTGGAGCCTTGATTGATGGCATGTCCACACAATAGAGTTCATTCACCTACTTTTTTTCTCTCAGTTACCTTTGAACTTGGCTTAAATTTAGTGGGGAGCTTGGACTTGCGTTGTGAGTTGTTAAAGCTACTACCACTAGAGAACTATGGGTAGGTGATGGGGCCATATCTTACAATGTGAGCTTCAGAATCATGGATAGGTGTTTGGTCGATAGTGAGGAAAAAGGCATGTCATTGAGGATCCTCATGCCACCACAATGGGTCTAATCAATGTGATTGAATTAAGGTGCATGTGCTTGCCATTCCTGACCACCTCAATCAAAAGAAGTTCATGATTCTTATGAACTTGTGCATGCTATGTGTTGAGGAACAGATGTTCATGTTTATGCAAGTTGAAGACTCCAAGTGATGATTTGGCACTCAATCATTCCCACAATTCTTATGCACATCTAACAAGATCCTCTTCTTATGGGAAATGATTTTTCCTAAATAAAAAATAAAGACAAAGAAAATACAAAAGAAAAAAAATTGAAAACAATTAAAGAAGAAGAGGTAATGGGAAGAGTGATGTTATTCCAAACTCTTCGGTCCATGAAAATTGGTATTTCTATCATCCTGGACCATTCATATAATCGCTCAAACAAGATCAAGATGAAAGGTCAAAGCAATGCCCATGCAAAGCATGTATGAAGTCAATCAGACATGCTTATCTAATGTTAAATTCTCAAATGTGATGCTCGAAGACAATCACTTGTCTCATCCCTACCCATGGCCAGGAAGGTCTAGAAGTCTCTCTCTTAGTGAGCTTTGGTAACATCAAGTGTCGCTTCCATCCAAATCCTAAAATCAATTTACTCCTAGGGGTCAATGTCACAACTCTTGATCCAAATAATGACCATACCTATTATGAGGATCTCTCCATCCTGGTCATGACAATGTAATCATCGTGGGATTGGTATTGGTTAGTGCAGCCAAAAGGATCAAAGAGAGGTTTCCAATAAAGGCAAATTCAGGAAACCTATTGTGTATATGTGCATAGATGGAAGAAAACCAAACTAGAATCTTGACTTCTAGATGATCTACAACATGTTGCCTTGGTTCCGTTACACCAATGGTTAGCCCGTAGAATAATCAAGGCTATAGGACACTTGTAAGTGGCAAGTGTGACCTTGTGCTTGAAAAAAGAACTTAGAGATCTATCCCTATCATGTGAATAACTAATGGTGAAGGGATGCAACATTGGAACTCTCATGGTGTGTAGAAAAAGCTCACATGCTCCCATAAGCTAATTGAATGATTGGATAGGAATCTAGTGATGTTGCACTCACCTTCTCTCTACTGTCCATCAATTTATTTTCCATCTCTTTTTTTCCATTTCTGTGCATTGTTATGTGTGGTAGGAAGTCAATCGGGCAAAATAGAGGATGAGATTTGGCTATCTGAAGGGGCAGACTCACATTTGATGTTGATGTCTCATTGGTTGTTGGAAATTCATGAGCGTTCCATCAATAGGTTTCATAAGGGCAAGAAAAACAAGTGCCTGCTATGGGAAGGACCCACTTGTGAAACCTTGATGGTTTGGCATTGTGAGCAAGGGAGCTCAAGCTTATCTCTCAAAGATGATCATGCTTGCATGGCATAAGGCACTCAATTGATCTTCCACTTGTGTGGTTTTGACTATACTAAGCTCAAGATTTGATCATGACAATCTATTGCCACTTTACTTCACTTGTTCCTATTATTCGATTCCTTGTTGCCATATTTATCTCCCATTTTTGTAAACCTCTCTTTTCTAGTTCTTGAATCATGGGCATGCACAAATTCAATAATATGATTGAAATCCCATGGGCTTGGAAGTCATCCAAGGTCAAATTTTAAGGTTTCAGTCTTCTTGCTCTCTTTGTGGCTTGTTTAGTTTGATCCTTGGTGTTTCAATGAGTTTGATATCTTGTTTGGTTCCTCGAAAGATTGGCAAAGGTGAGAAAATGCACAAAAATGGCAAATTTGGTGATTTCCCAATTCCAAATTTTATGCATGTTTTGGGCTTCGTAGGATGATCCCAGCTTCATTCAGGCATCCTAGGAACCTGCCAACATGTTCCCTAGCATTCCAACTTTCATCTAAAAATGGTAGACAAAGTGTGTTGGGCCGGGAGTGCATTGACTACCATGCATTAGCACACCCCTCTAGCAGGCTTGGTTTGGTCCCTTTGCTTGCAGTGTGATCCAAGGTGGCCTAGGTTGCACTGATGGACCTTTGTTGATGCATGAGTGCTAGCGAACCCCTATAGTTGTGATGTGAAAACTATAAATACCCAACATAAGCTCTCACACACAACGAAGCAAACAATTCATTCTTAAGCATTTTCATTTGGCTTTTGGCATCTAGTTTTATGTGAAGAGCTCTTTCTCCCTTCGGTAAGTTAATTTCCTTCCTTGTCTTGTGTGTGTGTTTTAAGTCATCGCTTTCACAACTACAACTAGATTCTATCAAAGTGCTACCTTGCTTATGTAGCCCAAAACTGTTTGCTTGATGAGAAGTACAATGTTTGCGTAGTGAATAAAGCTCATGGTTTTCCCTTATTTCACTATCGATGCCTTAACCACTAAAAATATTTATTTAATTTTTGTTTCATTGAGTTACAACAATTTGTTCTTATCCATATTGGGCCATCAAGGCTATGACTATGAGCCATTTTATTGCATTCCATGTGTAGTGTTGGACCTATCCCTAAAAGGGATTGTAACACAAACGTTGCACCTATCCCCACAAGAGATTGTAATGCAAGAGTGTTTATTACTGTTTTGTTTCTTATAAGTATAAAATCAAAAAAAATTATAAAACATGAAATCATAAATATTTTCTTTATCTCCCACCATGGCAACATAGGTTTTCATTTGTATCATATGTATTATAATATCTTTTATATTTACTCAATGCAACAATATACACAAGTATTATTGGCAATCCACTCAACATCGTCTTCAAAACTTACGACTGGATCATATTATGTTTTGCATGATAAATCCTATTAGTCAAAACCAACCAGACCACTATCATTGGTGTTGTTGCCAGGAAAAGCATTGGTGAATTACCTAGAAATATCTATACACTTTTTATTCTAACATTTATTCAAACTAAGTGTGTGTTCCTTTAGTGTTGTGTGCAAATTTTGAACCTGAATGAGATGATGGATATTGTTATGGACCCACCAAAGACTTCAAGAAATGTACCAAAATGAAGAACTTTTGTCACACTTGTACATTCGGTTAATGTGATCCTTCCACTAGTCATTTTGGCTTATCATCAAGGTAAGCAGGGTAGGTGGCAAGATGCTAATGAATAGTTATCTAAGAGACTGACCATGGCTACAACAGATGATCTCAAAGAGGCCCTGATCAACATGGAGTTAGAAGATGATTGCACATTCAATATAGCTCAATAGCCGCTATACAATGAAGATGAACCTTTGTACATGCAGGATCTCTAGTACCACAAACCATAGTGTAGCCAAAACTCAAAATGATGATCTCCTCCCCAAGTTTCAGCATATGCATTTGTTTAGACCTTCCAATGATGATGATGTCCCTTTTTTATGGGTGATTATCACGACGTGACTAGACCTATGCACATTCAAAGAGAGCATGTTCATGATAGTTGCATTAAGCGAATTAACATGGAGGACATTCCAACATATAGAGTAAGCCTTTGATAATGTTTGCTAACTGCAAGGGATCATATGAGATTGACAAAAGTTGCAGTTTTTTCCTTGCACCTTCATCGAACATGTAGAAACCTAGTACAAATCCTTGCCCCTAAAATTAATGCAAAGATGGGCAAATATGGGTCAAAACCTTCTACACAAAATTTCCAACCTATGCTCACATTTCAAAGATTTGGAAGGAGATGGCCAAATGGAAGCAAGGAGCTCGTGAACCTCTCAACATTACCATGGAGAGGTATATGAAAACTAATCATTGTTGTTTGAACCATGGCTTTAGCCCCGGATCACAAATTCGCTCTCTTCCTTATGCTCAAGTCACTTAACAAGAACATAACAGCGGATTGCACAGCATATAGCAAACCAAACAATAGCTTTATTGAAAGACTAAAGAAAACTTTACAAGCTCTTAGAGATGCTTCAGAAGGAATGCTTAAAAGTTGCTATGAGCTGCTCTTCTGATTTCTCTCCCGAATGCCTCTAAGAGGATACATAACACACTTATATAGAAGAAGCTGAAGTTTCTCGACCATTCTTGGTGCAGGGGCCAACACTTAGGATATTGGAGAATATATTCTCTCCACTAGCACACACCATTTTAGGGGAATCTTTTATGGCACCCACTATAATAATGTAGGACAAGCATTATTGCATTATTCACAATAAAGTAAGATAGTGGCAATCAACTGTCAAGAGAACCAACATCATCATTAGATTCTCCACTATCTTCAAAGTGCTCTCAATCACTGTTGCCTAATGAGCCTACTCGATCATCACAACTCTAGGGTGAAGGAGGATTATTGAGATCAAAGGCTAGAGTCCCTGCTTCATAAAGCCATGTCAACATTTGATATCCTATCCCATCATTATGTTTAGACAAGATTCTTTCATCAAGGTACTTGAGATGAAGAGTTGTAGGGGCGATATCCTGCAACTTGTAGTATTCTACAATATTATGAAGGCAACTTTTCAAAATGTCATAGTCCAAGACAACTGCTTGCTCATCCATACCTATGGCCATGAAGACCTAGTAGTCACTCTCTTAGTAAACTTTGGTAATGTCAATCGTTGCTTCCACCCAAATCCTGGACCCATTTATTTCTATGGGTTAACATCATAATCTTTGACCCAAACCTTGACCACATTTGAATCTGGGATATTTCATTTGTTTGGTCATGGCATTGTAATCATTGCTAGAATGTGGGATCGGTTAACACAACCAAAGGAATCAATGAGTGGTTTCCAATAAAGCAAAATTCAAAGAGCCTGTTGTGCATATGTGCACGGATGGAGAAAAATCAAACCAGAATCTTGACTTCTAAATGTTCTGTGGCATGTTGCCTTGGTTTGGTTCCATCAATGGTTGCACCACGGAAGAATCAAGGCTAGATGACACTACAAGTGAGTGTGACCTTGTGCTTGGAAGAGAGACTTGGAGGTTGATCCCTATGGTATGGACAAGTAATGGTAAAAGGATGCAGCAACAGATCTCTTCCAAGGTGTAGCACATGCTAACATGCTCCCACGAGCTAATTGAATGGTTGGCTGAGGATTTAGTGATGTTACATTCTCTCTCTATTGTCCATCATTCATTCTCCATCTCTTCCATTCCATTTCTTGTCCATTGTTTTGTATGGCAGAAAATTGATCGGGTGAGTCAGAGGATGAGATTTGGCCATCCAAGGGGATGGACTCATGTTGGATGCTAAAGATCTCACTAGTTGTTAGGAATCCATGGATGTCCCATCAACAAGTTTCACAAAGGTAGCAAAGATAGGTGCCTGGTATGAAAAGGACTCACTTGTGAACCCTTGTGCATCCTTGGTGGATTGGCATTACAAGCAAGTGAGAAAAAGCTCATCTCCTAATGACAACAGTGGTTGCATAGCATAAGGCACTTGATTGGTCTCCCACTTGTATGAGTGTTGACTCTTCAAGCTTCAAGGTTTGATCATGACAAAACCTTCTCAATTTACCTCACTTGTACCTATATCCAATTGTTTTTGATGCTCTAATCATTCTCCCATTTCTCTAACCCCTCTTTCCTAGCTTTTGAGTCATGGAAATGCATATATTGACCATATGACTCAATTTTTATGATCTTGGGTATCACCTAAGATAAGCTTGTAATGTTTTTGTTGTCTAGCTTTTCTTGTGCTTTGTTTAGTTGATTTTTGGCAATTTAAATGTGCTTTTGACCTTGTTGGTGACCCCAGAGGCAACTAAAGGTATGTTGAAGATGTGAATGGCAAAGTTTTTGGTTTTTCCCTTGTTGGGAGGGTGTGGTGATGCACCCCTTACATCAGCTCAAGGGCATCAACGCCCCTACGCCAACGCACCACCACCCCCCACGCCCACCCTCAAACCCCCAAAGGTGTTAACAAGCCAATATATAAGGGGCGTCCTTCCTAAATTCATTCCACACTCAATTTTCGTCCAAGTCTTTTTC
The DNA here is from genome assembly GCA_015680685.1 of Gnetum montanum. Classification (NCBI taxonomy): domain Eukaryota; kingdom Viridiplantae; phylum Streptophyta; class Gnetopsida; order Gnetales; family Gnetaceae; genus Gnetum; species Gnetum montanum. The sequence goes on from MNCI01005835.1 coordinate 217,066, forward strand.
ATTTCTTTCCTCCTAACCACAACCAAGTAAAACTCTGACAGATTTTCCCCACTGAAGTTGGATTAGTGATAGTTTTATATGCTCTCTTCCTAATCCTTCTTATCATTGGTATTGTTGGTGTGGTTCAAGCCTAGTGTCTTGTAACTCAATCATGGGGGAGAATTTAAGTATGTATTTAATGATTTCGCTAATATTTAAGCACTCTACCTCACCTTTTACTTACCCATGCATGTCATGATTCTATAGTTGTGATGATGTTTTTCAAGTGTTTTCAAGAGTTATGTTCATCATTGTTTTAACACACATTTTTTGCAATTGTAGTATAATGCATAGGAAACTTACTTGATTTTTAGCAATCTTCACAACTCATCATGCTAGGGCCCTTGCATGAACCACCAGTTCTTAAGGAAGAGGAAGGAAAAGAACTCAAATCGTCTAATCCTAAACTTGCTCCAAAAAGACCTCCACCTGGAAGCAAAATGGTAGGTAGACAATCACATTCTCGATCTTCAGGTTGAGCACATGCTCAACCTCAAGCAGTTGAAGTGCTAGAAAAGCTGGCAGATGATGATGTTGAAACCAGTGACATCCAGGAGCATGTGGGTGCACATAACATCTGCCAGTGACCAATCCTTGAGGAGACGAATTATCATTAGTTCCTTCAGTCTTCTTGAGCTCAATGAGTCCTAGCGAGGTTCTTTGGCAAATTCATTATGTTTGATAAGTTCATGACATCACAAGAATGCATAGGTTTTGCATGTTTCTATATTTGAAGGTCACTCAACATGGCAGATCTTGTGGGCAAGGTTCATATGGTGCATCCATATGGGGAGGAAGTCCTCATTGTGAAGTACAAAAATGTTCCCACCAAAGGGAAACCAAAGGCTTGTATTCATGGTGCTAGGTGCAACTTCTATGGGAAGGCAAACCACCAAGCGAATGAGTGCAAGGTCTAGATATGAAAGGAGGCCAAGAATCAAGAATTTAATGAATCAGAATGACACATTGTGGAAAAGAATGGTAACGAAACTCCCATGCCATAGAAGCAAAAAGGCGTCATGAATTTTGGACAATGCCCAAACTTTGTCTTTGTTCTTTTTTCATACTTTCAAGTTAAGTAGATGTTAAAAGTTCTATGTATTCAAAAAAGGCTGAAAAAAGGCATGAAATTTAGCTAGAAAAGCTTAATTTATACATAGAAAAAAAGAAATCGAAGAAAAGCTTATCCCACATGAAGATGAGTTGCAAGACTTCTCCACTCCTCAAGCTATAAAAGGAGGTCATCAGTATTATTGTAAATGAACAATGGAGCAATGAGCAATTCAAGATGAATGAAGTGAAGCTTTTTTTTTTTCTTCTCTCTTGCTTCATGTTTTATCCATTTGAGTTTATGCCAATTTCTTAGTTTAGATGCCCCAACTTTCTCACATGCTTGTAGCCAAACATCCAACAATTAAGCTCTCTCAGCATGAATTTGCAGGCCCCATTTGTCACAAGAATTCTCATAATTCTCATAAACCCTTTCTCACAATGATTCAAGAAAAAGGAGGCCCTCTTATGCATCCCAAGAGATGCTAGATTTTAGTTTTATTTCATGCTTTTATATTTTATGTTTCTTGCCTCAATTATAGTCATAAATGTTTTTGATGAAAGCGTTTGATGAAATGCATGTAGGCTTAAGAGCCCTTCATGAATTGTGTTCATGTATTTTCCTCCATCATGTAGATATGAATATGTAGAGGTTCACTGCAACAATTTGAGGCAATTCATATTGTAAAGTAGATACAGGCAATTTCATCCATGTTTCATGCCCTTGCTTTGATGAATTTTGTCATATTGCTTACCCTCTCCTTTTAAAGCCATGAACAATCAATTTGTCAAGGATCAAGTTTATTTGCAGGCATTTTTTCTGAAAATTTCAGCATGTCAATTTGGATTTCAAGTGTTGTTAAAAATTAGAAACACAAGGCTCATCACAGTAACTTTCAGCGATATATTATGATGATATCAATTGCTGCAGCTCAAGCAATGCCGAGTGATATGATGTTTTTTCTAGACATAATGAAATGTCAATTTCTATTGATGCCACAATAATAGTGACGCAAGAGAAGTATACTGTAGCCACTACCAATGATGTCTAGTGATAAGCTCAAAATACAAAAGGATTATCAACATATCGATTTCTGCAGATTTAGTGATTGCTGATGATATAGAAAGGAGAAAGTCAAAAGATGGAGAAGTTGGTCAATGGGAAGCTTTCTCCCCTAATGCAATGGGCAACACCCTTGTAGGATTCTTCTACCCCATTGTTGGAGGCAATGAAAAGGCAGATCTTGAAAGAGAAAAATGAAGATTTCAAAGTCTGCCTTGAAACGAAAAAGCTAGGTAGACCAAGTTCTCAGGATCTTCAATTGAAAAAGACAAAGCAAGAGCTGGATTTAGGTGTTCAAGGAACGCTAAGAAAGGTCTACAAAAAATGGTCTACTAGTCAACCATGAAGATTCTTTCTTTGAATTGCAAGGTGCAATTCTACCTGTACAAAAGAAATACCCTGAAAGATTTACTAAAGAAAGGGAATTATGATATCGTTTGCCTTCAGGAGACTAAGTTGCAAGCTACCCAACAGGATTTTTTGTGATGGGACAGGTGGACATCTTACTTTGTGGATTGAAGAGGTTGGGTAGAAACGTTGGCAACCATGTCCAAAATACAAGTGGAGTGTCTTTAGAGTTTGAGCTGGAACATCACTATTTATTTAACAATCCATGACCCTGAAAATTGGACCAATCATCTTCATGAACTATATCATATTGCTGTCAAAATCCCTGATCACAATGCCTGGATTCTAATTGGGGATTTTAATCAGAGACTATATGAGTGGGAGAAGCTTGGAAGCAAATACACAGAGCCACAAGGAACCCAAGATTTCATGAAATTTCTTAATGACTTTGGTTTGGTTGACATGGATATACAAGGATGCTAGTACACTTGAAGCAATAGGAGGAAAGAAGTGGACAGGGTCATGTCCAAAATCAACCAGGTCTGGGTGCGCTCTTCATTGGTTGTTAGCGAGTATTTTTCTATCACAGCCCTTGAGCAAAGGGCTTCCAATAACATGGCATTGTTCTACTCTTTTCAGGATGTTGCTAATACCTCTGATACTCCCTAGCCTTTTTGGTTTGAGAGCGCTTGGCTCAAAAAGGGATGGTTGAGACAACTAGTGGTGGATATTCGAAAATCCTACCCCAATCACAAGGACCCACAAGATTTTCAAACCTGGTTTGCAGCTACTAAAGAAGGGAATAAGGAACATTGCTAAGCAAGACAAGTACTCATTCAAATATTTGAAAGGGGAGTTGGTCAGAAGGCTACATGTATAGGAACAAGGACAAGATTTGTATGAAGAGGAACATACCCTCCTAGAAAAGTTTCACCATCAATCAAGGCAGATGCTTACTAGAGAGAAAGATCATGGACTAGGTGGCTAAAGGATGGAGATTACAATACAAAATTTTTCTTTGCTGCTGCCAACTTTGCCAAAGGGGCTAAAGTCATACATTGTCTGAAGGACAAGGACCAAGTTAATCATGACCCTGAGAAGATAGCCCAAGTGATACCAAAGATTTAGAGTGAAATTTGGAGGGGAGATTCCAAACCCATAACAGTTCCTATTCAACAAGTCCTTGGCCAAGAGGAAAACCACAGGCTTCTTGCTCCAATCACAAAGCAAGAGCAACAAGAGTGAAGAAAGGAGGAACAATGCCGCAAAGAGCAAGAGGAGAAGAACAACCAACAATGAATGCTAGAGAGGCTGCATTCCGCAAATCCTTGGAGGACTAGTTAAGACAGAAAATCTGAGAGGACCTAAGGAGAGAAACAATGGATCAGGGAGGATGAGGAGGAGGTCCAGTGAGTTAAAAACATCTTGGAGCAAGAGTAGATGAGAAAGAGCCAGAACCTATCTCACAAATCCAATGCTAGTTGTTGGTTCCAAATAGGCAAGTGTCCATATATCGCTATGGGTATTAATCAGAACTCATCTTGGTTGGGGTTATGTAAGTACATTAGGAATACCTCTCAAGGGCTCCACTCTAACAAGGCTAGACACCTTCACAAGAAGGCCCAAGCACAGCTGGAAGAACAATACAAGGATTTCCAGGAGGTGGTCAGTTTTATATCCTCGAAGGCATACAAGAATATTGTAAATGTTGTTCATATGCAGGAGATGCCATGTTGTGCCTACACCAAACTCCCCTACCATGTTTAATGGTTTAGTTTTGTCATTATCATCATCATTTCTCTATTAGGATTTAGCTTTCTAGGTTGTGGCTATGAAAGCCCTGATGGTTTAACTTGGGCGTACCTTTGTAGTTCCACTTATGCCTTTACAAAGCTCACAAAGATTACTATGGCAGCCTGCATGTTCAGCCCAAAAGAAGGTAGGAGCAGCCTCACACAATCTCATTTCCCCTTCTCCTCTACTTTTCACACCTCAAAGTAGCATGGTCTCCCGTCTCTTGAGCAAAGGTTAAAATAAGAGCAAACCACCACCTGTCATCCCAAAGACTTGTGCACATTACTTTACATAATGGGCAAAGACAAGACAAAAGAATCCCTTTTTTTATTCATGGAATCATTACTACTTGACTTGGTCAAACAAGCTCTTACGAGGAAGTTGACATGAGTCACATGGCCCCTATTAAATGAGTCCTTTGTTCCTTTTCCAACCATTAATATGAAGTCAACAATTAGTATATTAAAAAAATGTCTTAAAGCATACATCACCATCTCACATTAACTTTTTTTGTGGCCCACTTTTTTGGCTTGTTTTAAGTCACTTTTTCCATTATAAGGTAGGAGGGTTTCTAATTTGTTTTTGGCATTTTATCTATTTTCCACATTTCCTATAATTTATCTATTAAAATTTATTGATACTAAATTTTTTGTACATCCAACATTTTACACATGCTGATCTGGTCATAACAAGCACAAACATGCCATAGCTACCATGCTAGAAATTAATATTTTAATCAAATTAAGAAAAATATGTCTACACAGTACTTTTTTAATCATTTAACATTACAATCTCTAAATCTAGGACTTGAATCACAAAACTAATTATGGATCTATACTTTAAATGTAAAATTGAGTTAGTCCCCCAAATTTGAGCGTAATCCAATAGCTTTGAATTTTTGACGTGTTAATTAATTAAATATTCAGTAAATTTAAAATTCTAACTAAACGTGCTAAGCTGGTCATAACAAGCACAAACATGCCATTTCTACCATGCTAAAAATTAATATTTTAATCGAATTAAGAAGAATATGTCAACAAGGTACTTTTTTAATCATTTAACATTAAAATCTCAAAATCTAGGACTTGAATCAAGAAACTAATTATGGATCTATACTTTAAATGTAAAACTGAGTTAGTCCCTGAAATTTGAGTGTAATCTGATAGCTTTCAATTTTTGACATGTTTTAATTAATTAAATTTTCACTGAATTTAAAATTCTAACTAAACACCAAAATAAACCATGGTTCCACATTCCATTAATTTCATAATATTATTCTAAAATAATGTTAGACTTTACCATAATCATTCATTGATAAAATGCATATTTTGTTTAACTTAAAATCATAAATAATTAGAAGTAAATAGTAAATTTGCTTGTGTTGCCCAATCAAAAGTCTTCATATTATCATAAAAGCATTAGGCACATCTACAAATAGGTATAAGCTTTAAAACAAGTTAAAGTCCAAGTATTTAATAAAGCACTAAAGTCACATGTACAAATGTGGGATGCAACATGTAACACCAGGAATAACAAATTAAGAAATCTGCCTTAACATACCTCTCCAAGACACCAGGTTTTGCTAACTCCTGTTGGATCTTCTTGGTGCCTGCAAGATGATATGAAATTGTGGGACATTTAATAGCAGATGACTGCTCTAACATTAACCTGGCATTCCATTCCTGTTAAATTAAGGCACCATCAGTCTCCATGATGAGACAAAACATTCCTTTTAAAACTTGAGGAATTAAAACAAGGTAAAGAATAAAAAGGTTAGGCGTACTGCTTCAGAGGGATAATCCTGAGGCCCATAACCAGCACGATAGTACACCACTGCAACAGATTGCTTTCCTCTAATGCAAAAATAATAAGATAAATAAAAAGGAATAATATGGACAATTAAGTCCCATCTGAAAATTCTAACATGCAAGTAAACTAGAATTATATCTCAACCACAGAGATTGTACACGTTTTTCAGAAAACACACAGAAGCTAACACAACCATCAACAGGCATGAAACTGCTTACATGTAAAGCGTTTGGTTTGAAGAAAGTTCACCTTCGGTATGAACTTCGCCTAATGTTTTTCGGATGGATGAGATACCAAATATAAAATTCCGTCAAGGTTTCAATAAACTTATAAGTGCTAACAGTGAAGATATAAAATGAAGCAATATTCATGGTAAAAGACGTACATTCATTAGCTCAAGTGCTAACAGTGAAGATATAAAATGAAGCAATATTCAAATCCATGGTAAAAGACGTACATTCATTAGCTCTCAAGAAGTGTTATTTCACAGACAAGGATACGACTTTTTCAGTATGATGGATATCCAATGCTGATCATACATATTGTGCTCCTCTTGCTGGACGACAACTAGTATTACAGAACTACACAAAACGCATTTTAAGACCTCCAAAATACAAAATGGTAAATATAATTTTCAAGTTTGTACAATATGTAGTTATAAAGTCATACACATATTACATACTTTTTATCATTAAACTCCTTCCAGGCAAGGGCTAATCCTTCTGCAAATTTCTGTGTTGCAATATTTTCAGGCATATGATCGGAAGCCAACCTTAGACTCTCGCCATAGAGATCAATCAAGTACCTATTTCATAAATATCAAAATTAAGCATTTTCATGCTGCAGAGTAAAAAATGCACATGTTCATGCTCCAAATTAAATGCTTCAGGATATGCCATCAAGGCCTAACTGCGAATGCACTAAGCTAAGGCAGAATACAACATATGCACCAAAAGTAAACAGGAATAATTTATTTATTTACTAATACACACACATATGCAGTGCTCTTATTTTCATCCTTTAATACGATACCACTATTATACCTTATAAGATTAAAAGTCTTTTTTACTCTTACGGAAATTGAACCGAGACAACCAAGTGTATCAAAAGCTCTTTACACTTGGGTTGTAGGTTCAAGCTGACTTGCTTTTCAATATTATAAGTTTTGAATCCTAAGCTTAACCTTTTGCGATAGAGAACAAATTTTGTAAACAAGAGCTAAGAGTATTTAGAAAAGTTTTGGCTTTTCATCTATGAGTTTTAAAGTCACATGCAGTATTAGCTAGGTTAAAAGGAGAAACGTCAACATCTGGGGGCTTAATTTAGAGCTTAAATGGCATCTAGAAGAGCCACTGAAGACGAAAAGCTTGTTTTAATGGTGGGACCAGGAACATTCAATTATTCTTAATGGCAGAAAAGCCAAACTTAGCATGTAATAAGTGAGTTTAGCATTGTATCAACAATAAAGTTCCAGCTCAACATCAAGTTAGGGGCTTCGAATCTAAATGAGAATCTACATATCAGATATGAATTGTAACGTTTGGCTTCAATTTTTGGCATTTGCCACATCACCCTGTTGGTTTTTATGAACAGAGACAAGAAGTAAAGAGACTGAAGTTATGAAATGTTAGCTTGACATACAAAAATATATGAGCTCAGTTAAGATAAAGAAATAGAATTAGACTTGAGCAGAAAAAGGTTGGAAATCAAGTACGTGTTTAGGGCCTTCATCTAGATGAGAAGATATCATCTAAATGGATTAAAAAGACGTGATTTTAAGCTCTACAACAGCAGTGAAGCTTGATGAATTTTTAAAAGAAGCCAACTCAGCATGGAGCTCTTCATTGTCTTAGCATATTTTCTCTTCATTGTTCTTGGAGTTAAGCAACAAGAATGGGCAGCCCAGGCAATGGCAGCAGAGGCAGAACAAAAACGCCTAAAGGAGGAGGCTCTACAACAGCATGAGGATGAGGGACTGTCCAATGCCACATTGGACAGCCCTTGAAGCCATATTTGAAGGTTCACATTCCTGTTGTTGTCTTGGATGATCTTCCAAGTACTTATGAATTTTGTTTTATATGTTGCATTTCGTAGTTTCACGTTTGAACTTGGTTTTAATTGTTAGTTGATGGTTATGCTCCTTGTAGTGCCTGAACCTCAACCAAACGCTCCAACCTCTACGTTTCACATGGAACCATGGGTTGAGGTTCCTAACAAAACGGAGTTTATATGTGGGATGGCCAAAGACATGATTGATCAGTTGCAACAGATTGCTCCCGATGTTGGTAAGAACCTTAGCTTATTTTGTCTTTAATTGCTTTTATTGTTTATGCATTTTTGTTGTTTCAGTTTCATGATCTTTTAAGTCTTATGGTTATATGGTTTTAGTTGTTTAAAAGGTTTTTTTGGTCATTTTGTTATTCACTGTTTACTAGTTTTATGTGTTCACCCTTGCTGTATTACTTGCAGTGTCCAAGGTTGGATGGGATTCCAACCATGCCATTGAGATTGACAGACTACCCATCCTACCACCCAAAGTGGAAAATGTTCCACAGAAGTTATATGAGAGTGCCACTGAATGTGCACTTTCATGTGTCAAAACTTCGTGGGAAAGCCAACACTCCAATGAGTTCCTATGAGAACAAGTTGTAACATTGAAAAAGCGGACCAAGCAATAGGTGGAGGAGATTATAGACCTTAAGGATCGCAAAGAGTTTGTGGAAGCCCAAGTGGCTAACAAAGACTCCTTGCGAATTAAGGAGATAGAATGGTCACAGTATTGGAATGACATCCATAGCAAGGTTGCTCTTTCTAGGAGCCTTGCAGAGCAGGAGTTAGAGATGGACCTATTGGCTCGCAAAGCCAAGGAGTGGAGGGACTATTGTGCTTGGATCCTTGAGTGGGGCCAAGCACAAAAGGACCACAAAAAGAAATACAAGGCCAAACGGGAGAGTTACCTAAAGTGGCTACAAGAAGAATCCATAGAGAGGCAAAAGCTAGAGCTGTTCGTGAAGGAAATCAACACAAGGGATGCCTTCAAGCTATTTGAAGGCTCTTTGGTGGTTGCTAATTCCCCCACTCCTTAGGTCACTACCAATTCCGAGAAGGTGACCATTGCTACCTTTTCGTAGGAGCCGCCTACATGGACTGACATCAAGGAGAGAAACATCTTGATTGGTGTTAATCTTGGGGAAGTGGATTGGGGCCAACATGAACAAAGACCAAATTCTCCATCGTCTAGAGGTTGGTCTGTGGAACTTCCCCACAGAAGATGCTGCCCCCAAATCTTCCTAGGTTTGTTTGTTTTTAATTTGTGTTTTAATAGATTTTAGTTTATATTGTTTTCGTTTTGTTATGTTTTGAACTACATAGGTTACTAATTGTATTTGCTTTTTTTTTTTGGTTGTATTTCGCTATTGCAAGCTATGAGTGACAGTAGTGGCCCCAGTGGCCAAGATGTTGGTGATGACACTCCTCCTCCAATTGTACCTTAGGCCCATCAGTTTGGCTATATCCTTGGCTACCTCAGTCATGTCTGCTATGATGTTGCTGTTATCACTATTTTTTATTGGCTATTTCTAGTCGTTGATTGTTATGAGATGGTTTATTATACTTTATTTGTTTTATTGCTGCACAGTGCAACCGTGGCTATTAAACTGTTATCTATTATATATTCTTGTTTTTTTTTTTTTTTTTTTTTTTTTTTTTTTTAATTTTTTTTTTTTTTTTTTTTTTTTTTTTTTGTATTGTTTGTTGATTAAACTTTCATCCCACTGTGTGACTATGGCTGTGAGTTATGGACATTTTGTTATAATTATTTTTTTAGTTTTGCTTACACCTTCTAGCATGTTCAGTTTTATGCACTTTATATATATATATATAATTTATTCATGTCATGAGGCTACGTTGATGAAATATAAAGATACAAGGCAAGGTTTTAGTAATATGTGAAAATGTGAAGTAATTAAGCAAACAAAATGTGCACTAGGGTACAACGGCTATAATAGAAATCAGGCATAGAAAGGTTATATGTCCATTGCCAATTTAAGGCCTTGGCAATCGACTAGTCTGGGGCCTCAGCAGGCCATGGGTTCCTAGTTTTAAGCCTTCGCAGGCCATGGTAAAATTTTTATAAGTTTTAAGTTTTAAAAGTTTTATGGTATTTTCATGTTTTATGTTTTAGAAAAGACAAGACAAAAAAGTAAATTGTCGATAAGAACAAATCATAGGCTACGTGCAAAATAAAGCTAAAACAAGGCAACATAAAGTAACGTAATGCGATACATGTAAATAAAGTTTAAGCTAGGCTAAGAAAGTAAAAGAGAAGGGTACATGGTTATTGGCATAGGGGCAAGCAAATGGAAAACATATGTCAATTGTGCAAGTGTTTCCTAATCTTCAAAAGGTTAAGAAAAGCGTATGATTTCCATTGCACGATCTTGTACTCTCCATTTCCCTCACTTATCACGTTGAAAGGGAGTTCTTCCCATACAACATCTACGATCTCATTGCTGTCAATTTTGGCCTCTTCTACTCTATCGGGCTTCTTAACTTCGTCCTTGACAATGGGAGTTTCTTCCCAAAACTCCACTTCAGACCCTTGCTCTACGTCAACATTGTTGACTACTAAGGGAACTGCACTATCGCCATAAATGATTATTTCACCTCCCTCGTAAGGCAGGTGAATTTCTTGGTGGATGGGTGAGGAAACAACTCATAATTGAGCTAATCAAGGCCTCCCTAGGAAGAGATTGAATTCAACTACCAAGAAGTTAGCTATTGTGGAGAATTGTTCCCCCACTACGAAGTCTAAGGAGATTGAGCCTTTTACTACAACCCAAGATCCGTTAAAGGATTTGAAAGCAGAAGTAGAGGCATTTTGCATGCCTTCTATTAGACCCAACCGTTCAACAATGGTATAGGGTATAACATTAGTGGTTGCTCCGTCATCAACATGCACCCTATGCACGTTATACTGCCCAACCCTAATTGTTACGAAGAGAGGGGCCTTCGTTGTCTCACCATCCTAATTGTTACGAAGAGAGGGGCCTTCATTGTCTCACCATCCTGGGGATTGGTTTTGACCTCACTATCACGAAACAATAGTATCATTGACTTCCTTTCTTCCCTTGGTGAAGGTGATACCATCACCATGTGAATGGACTCTTCACTAGCAAGGATGTCCTCACTAACAGGAATTGAAGTCAACATTTTTACTAGGGCCTCACAGTAAGCAGCAGAAATCATCACCTGATCATAAAGGCTCAAAGAGGTGTTCTTTTGTTTCAAAGACTATTTCTGCTATTCCATAGCATTGAGGAAGTCTTTGTCAGTGGTTGTTGGCTTCTCATTCTTGTTGATTTTGACTTCCTCCATGCAACCCAAGATGCAAACTTCATGTTTTAGTTGTTGTGGTTTGACCTCTTTCCCCTTCCCTTGTGGATTGGGGTCCTCCCTTGGTTGACTAGTTGAAGCAGCCTAAGCGTTAGAGCTCATAAGGATGGATGAGATACGACTGGGCTTTAGTGGGCCCACCTCCTTTCATGCCTTAGCCTACTTATTGTCTCTGGTTTTGGGCTTCAACGTAGACTTCTTGTGTTGTTTACTCGGTGATTTCTTGTTGTTGTTGGGCTGAGAAGAAGTCGTTGTGTTAACCACCACAGGAGGGTGTTCGGTGGTTGTAGTTGCAAGTTTGGTTGTAACAAGAAGGGGCACTCTAATCACAAAGGGTTCCTTGGGAGGCATTGGTGATGGTATCCTTACAACAAAAGGGGTCCTTGAACTAGATGAAGTTGAAGGGCCTCTTTTGTTGCGAGAAGGTACCCGAATCATGAACAACTCCTATGCATCTTGAGTTGTTGCTCGCATTGAAAGCTACTATGGTGTATGGATTGTTGTTAGCATTCAACGGGTCCTTGTAGACCTACATGGACTGATTTTTTACCCTAACCGAGTCAAAGGTGTCGAGCACTAGCTTTCCATTGCATATCATCTTCTGCAGGTCATGCCTTAAGGCTAGGCAAAAGTCAGTATCATGACCTCGCAACTGATGATAATGGCAAATTTGGTCAAGTTTAAAGTACTTCGGTATAGGTGGGTCATCCTTGGTTGCCAAAGTGGGGTCCTATACGATCTCGCATAATTGATCATGCCTCTTGTGGGCATTCTCTATCATTTTTTTGTACTAGATCTGCCCACTCTTAAGCAATTGATCAAGGAGTTCATAGGGTTTCGGGGGTAACCTAATGTACTTTGATCGATCTTTCCTCTCAAAGTTAGGCTTTGTATTGCTTGATGTAGAGGCCCTAGATGTTGATGGTTGGTTAGTTGTGGTGAGGGCCTTGGGTTGGTTCATTCTTGGCCCCTATGTGGTTTTATTATCTTTGGCCATAGTGGTCACGGCTACATGGTTTTGCCTCCCCTTTTCCTTGTCCTTCCGTGTGTGTTGATTTTTGTATGCCACATAGGTGGGGCCATGGCTAGCCTTAGCAACATCTTCTATATCCTTCGTCTGTGAGAAGGCCTAACTATGCAACCATAGGTCTAGGTAATAGACTTGATAAAATCATTGACTGCCCCCTTGAAGATGGCCAAAACGTGGATTTCAACTATGGGTTCGAAAATCTCGTTCAGTACAGCATTCCACCTTTGGATGAACTTCTAAATTAGTTCAAGGGGCCCCTATTTGATTTTCATCACTTGATCCAGGGCGATATCTAGTTTCAAGTTGTACTTGAAATGGTTTGCAAATTGTGATATCAAGTCTTCAAGTGAGGCTATAGATCCTCGAGGCAACACACAATACCAGTCTAAGGCCTTCCCTGCAAGAGATAGGGAAGATTCTCATTATGGTATGAGGCCAAGCCTATTGCAACAGGTACTCAGAGTGGAAGGTGATGAGGTGAGCATTGGGGTCACCCTCACCGTTGTACTTGGTACACTAGGGTATGGGAATGCCTAGGGGAAGAGTTATTTGTGCAACCGCTGGACTAATAGGATTGTCCTAATAAAAGTCCATGATCTTGACTATATGTGTAGTTGAGACTTTAAATTTTCGTAACTCTTCTATAAGGTCTTGGATCATTTGAAAGGCCTGATCCAAGCCTTGAGGCATTCTCGCGAGTTAGGGAGTTTGTACATATGGTTGTGGAGTAAAGTGGGAGGCTTGTGGCCTCGCGATGGGTTGTGGCACAAAGGGAAGAGGCTAAGTAATCATTGTTGTAGGAGGGCTGAACAATGAGAAGGAGGTTTGTGCTGGTACTTGTGGGACAAAGGGGACGAATGGTGTTTGTGGCCCTTGGGTCACTTGGGGTTCCACTATGGGGCCCACTGGAATGGAGAATGGATGAGCGGTGGTGAAGACCACAGGTGATGGCTGTGCAGATCAAGGTTATGTGGCAAAGGGCATGGATTAGAAAATGGAGGTAGATTGGGGCATAGATTATGTCTAGTGGACCACTATGATGGGTGTTGGCCCAAACATAGTTAGATAAACAGAACAAGAGGGTTGAGGGACCTACCCTACGAAAGAGGCAGAAGAGGCCGAACTGGGTTCAGTGGCCTAGGGAGCCAATTGTTGGAAAAGGCTCCCAATGAAGTTATCAGGTCCAGGTTTGGCCTCAAATTCATCAATCTCTTCATGATGACTCTCTAAGCTGGCCCCCTCACTTTGCTCATCCATCTCAATTAGTTGGGACAATATACGTGTATGGGTGTCATTCAATGACATTTTGTCGTAGAGGGAAGGGATGTATTCCTTCCCATTTTGGTCATTCAACTCATACTCACATTTGGATTCAGCTTCCGCACGTAGAATGAGCAAGCCAACTTGGATTTTGGCACAAATGAAGTTATATTGTTCTTCATTTATTACGGAAAAATCTGGGCTTTGCCCCCTCTATCTAAGTGATTGCCTACGCTCAACCACAGCTGAGTCTTTTGGGTCATACACCCTCATAGTGCCTTGGTTGTGGGCCATGTCTATCAAGTTGATGGGCAAAACTGTTGATTTACTAAAAGGCATTGATAAGGTACTTAATTGAATTTTTAATTAAAATTTCCAACAAGTGGAATTGCTCAATGTGCAAATAGGTGTGGCTGTAAAAATGGTTGGAACCACAACTATAGGTACAGTGCAAGTTGCAATGGCAGTGATATGCACTGCAATTAACAAAGTATGCCAATCTTCATGTTGGTAGAAATAACTACGTTGGCTTTGCTAGCAAAAACTACTCTAAAGGGTAGGCAACAAACGATTTCCTTGCCCAACAAAACTACAATGGGAATACCCCCCTCTTGAAAAAGTGTGCTGGCTTTGAAAAGGTAAATGTGAAATGTTGATTTTTCCAAAACTACATTGGAGTCTTGGGGTGAACCACACTAGCTTTGCCCACAAAATTTCACAGTAGGGAGTTGGGTAATTGAGCCAAAACTACACTGGCCTTTGGAACACCCAAAGGAAGGTTTCAATAAGGAAAAGTGGCAAGTTTTGCAAGAAACCATGTTGGCTTTAGGAAGTCCAGCAACTGTTGTGAAAATTTTGGGAACACCCAAACTACCTGCAATACATTGGGTATTATTTGCAGAAAAATGGGCAACAGCGTTGGCTTTCTTGGCAGATTTTTGGTATGAGTTTTAAGTGTTTAAAGTTGCAAAATTTGGCTTGGAAAGGGCATATCAGATTTGGTGAAGAGCTTGGGCGAAGGCCCTCCTTCTAGCGCCAGAAACTGTTGCATCAAAAAAATTCAGTTGCTGGAAAACCGAAGGTTCCCGATGGAAACAATTTGACCTTAGATCCCAAAGGCCTCCAAGAAAGAGGATCCAAAGCACCCTGGATGATTTTGTCGATCACCCATAGACTTGAAAAGTTTTAACAAGTGTAAATAATTTGAATGAAAATGTAGATCCGATCTACGAAAATACACAAACATGTAGCATAAAATAAACTTGCACAACAAATGAATTGTAAACTTTATTGCAATAATAAAAATATTCAAAGTATAGAGTCCAAATGTGTACAAATAATGTGCCCAAATGCACAAGAAGTTGCACAGATGAAGCTTGAAGTCTGTTGAAGCCAACAAGTTGTGCTCTGCAATCAACCTCACAGTCCAGGTGCTTTCCAACTTCAACTGCCAACACTCCTTGCTAGTTCTCAGGTTGGATTTGCAACGTTGGTTATGAAGTGGTGGATACTATGCTTGACCTTTTGATGCTGTGGAACTGTGCTGAGAGTGTCCAAAGCTTAGCCAATTGCCAATTTACTCCAAAAAGTCTCACAAATGCCAAAGGTTGGAAAAGTTGTGAAACCTATTCAATGTGTTTGAAATTTGTTTTTATAGGCCATATAGTTGCTGATTTGAGGCTGCAAATTTCTGCGATGATTGCTGACAAATTGGTGTAATTTGCAAGTGTGGCAGGCCATCATTTCCAACGCAGTTTTTCACTTATGGTAAGTTTTGATGCACCAAGGCCATCAAAACTATGCTGAGTGCTATAAAAAGTAAACAAACTTTGAAAACTACGATGGCTTCATGGGATCCTCGCTGGCTTCATGGAATCCTCGTTGACCTCATGGAATCCTCACTGGTTCTGCTGAAACCACACTGGCCTTGCTGGAAAAATGAAAGCCCAACAATTCCAACACTAGGTGTAGGTGGTTTCAGCGTAATTTTAGCTATGGCCAACATAAAACCCATGAAAAACCCAAATTTGGTAGTTTCCAAAGTATTTTCAGCCTTCCCAAGCCCAAATATAGACATGACATAACTTTTTCCACTTGGTAAGTGAGGCTACAACAACTTATGGGGCATTTTTTAGCCCCAAAAAGTTGAAAGTATGTGAGATTACAGTTCATAGACTACAAACCTTCAATGCCAAAAAAGTTGCAACATGAATTGTCTTGGTGGTGTTTCAACCCTTCTCTTCGAAATGGGGCCTAGGGCTAGATGCATCAAAGTAGGAACACATCTTGGCTCTCTAAGGGAACAATGTTGTACGTGTATGGTAGTTCCTTTTCTACGGTTGTTATGTGTGCATGTCTCATTGGTCTCATACCTTATACAGTTATTATGGCATACTCGCTATGCTACTAACATTGAACTAACAAATTGTGTGCACTTATGCTATGCATGCAAGTATTGTGAGCTTTAAGGCATATTCCACCTTGAGTTTGCCTTCCCCCATTACTACTTCAGAACTCTTGGGTTGTGTTGTGTGATGCTTTCTCAAGGGCAGCACCATAACAATTGTGTACATACCTACTGAAAATATTTTACTAACCAGAAATGTGGACCATACACAATCCTTAACTTGGCCATACTAATAAACTGACTTTCATCTAATTTTTTTAAAAGAGCTCTAATTAAATCAAAAATTGCTAGCAATGTACTCTTTAACCATGACTTATATTGATGTAATTAGTTTTGAATTAATAATGTAACTCCTGAAATTTTAAGTGCAGAAATTTGCAGTAATTCCATAATATTTTTATATGTTAATAAATTTGACAATTTTATACTTCTATGGCATGCATATGCCTATGTTGTATTTAGTGGTTTGGTAGTCATTGAGACTTCATTTTACTTCCCAAGACATCATGGTCAGGCCACCCCCACCCCCACCCCCACCCCCACCCCTTCGCCCCTATTTCCCAGACATAATAACATTATCACTTTTGGAACTAAGAAGGAATCCTATGGAATATAATAAAATCATAAGCAAAATAATTTTTCTTAGATTTAAAGAATAACTTGTGTTGCAATATAACAAACCACAATAGCTCCTAAGAAGAAGAAAATAATAATTTTTTGTTGTAATAAAAGTAATTAATGCTATAAACAAAATGTTTTAACAAGATCTTTAACAAACCTGTGAAGCTCAGTAATTCGACAGGATAGCCCTGCAAAAGATGCTGATATTGTATTCAGCTCTATTTGTAGTAGTTTATTTGAGTACATGTCTAGCATATAATCAGAACGATGGAGACCTAACCTAACATCCTGTAATAGTATCATTCGAGTATAATAAGGACTTTCATATACATTACAAACTTGAATATTAACTAAATGTTATGAGCTTAAAAAGTTAGCATGCAAACCTGCTGTGAGTTATTGCTGATCACTGTAGAATGAATGTTCAAAAGTTTAGCTATGAAGCCATCAAATTCTTTTGTTCTGAAAATAAAACAGGATTTCCTCAGTATTAGCTATCCAATCTACTTTTGGATGCTTGTCGAGCCTGTACCTTTGATTGTGTTTTTCATCCTGGCATTATGGAGCCCCGGCCACTATAGATCCGGGTTAACAGTTTCTTCAAAAATAAAATAAAATAAAACAAAATCTATCCAATCATAAATACTGGAAGACATGAATAACTGTTTGACAATCTTTCATTTTTTTAATCTTTTTTCTTTTCTTTTCTTTTCTTGTCTTTTTTTGGTGAAATTGTAGAATACTCTCTTACAAGTTCTAAAGAATGTTGTGGTAAGGTTATGTATGATAGATGAGCCAGACAGCATGCAAATGAGATTAGGACCAAAGAGCATACAAGTGAGATATGTAAATGAATCTTTGAATCAGAAAGTGACCAATTTTCATTATCAACTTGTTTGATACAGATGATATCCCGTACACTGAATGTAGAGATGCAAGTCAGGGTAGAATCTATTAGGTAATCATGAAGGGATCTTCATAGTGTATAACACATGCAGTATGACATTATGACTCTATTACTTGTAACAGATAATGAATTGGAATAATCAAGATGGATAAGATTCTCCGTTATGTTATGAAATGAGAAGAAAATAGAATGCCAACTATTAGAGAATCTCGTCATTAAATGATGGACTATGCACATAACATAGAGAATGACTTGTAGCATTGCCATATTGGAGAGTGAAGATTCAGCAGAAGAAAGAAACTAAACTTCATGATTTCTACCTAAAGTAAAGGGGACATGTTGCAATATGACTTTGAGGGTGTAAACTAACTTAGTTATACATTTATAATATATATCTATAAGTTGGCCAAGAGGATCTTCTTCAATAAGGTATTTTGTAGGTTGTTATTAGAACTGCCTATGGCCATGGCTTGCTTGAGAACCAGAAAAATGATTACAACTTGCAAATCACTCCTGTTTAAACTTGAACCAATTACTGTGTTGTGGGGTAATAAATAGGATAGAATTGAAATACAAACACAGCATGGATTTCTTGGTTGGCAGATCCATCCCCTAGACTCCAACGTTGGAATTCCAATAGATGGTTTTCTTCGGAGCACTTATTATCATTATTTATGAATGGAATATTATTTAGCATTACTAATAAGCTCCCCTGAAGTGTTATGGATGCAAAATTATTAACGTTACCGATAGGCTCCTCCTAAGCATTATGGATGCAATATTATTTAGCATTACTGATCTGTGATTGGCAGCCTCTTGGCCAAAACAATGCTGCAGTATCTGTCAAAGGCTAGGGGAATTCAACTTGTTGCACTAGCAAAAGGTCTTTCCATTTGACAACTAAAGTTACATCAACAGAAAATAAATGTATCAAAGGATATCCCCTGGTATATATTTTGGTTATTCTTTCAATAAGAACTTAGGGTACAGACTTGCTGAAGTTCCATTGTTACCATAAAGTCAGATGTCACACTGCAGATAGTAAGAACAAGCAAAGGAATACTCATAGTGATATTGATTCAGAATTGTCTGTATTCTGAGAAGACAATTTTCATAGTGATATTGATAATCCAAAAACGTTAATGAAAGTGGGTTTATTTGTCAATGACATTAGAACCTCCCTTGGAAACCTGCTTTTGGGACCAAATGCTGGTTCAAATTAATATTTAAACTATCAAAACATTTCCTCTAATCATAGAATCCCAGGGCATTCAAACACTATACATCAATACTACATTACAAAAAAATAATTATTTGTAATAATCAACATTAATATTGGTACCAACCGAGAAAGTGATTCTTGAAGAAAGGCTGCATCCATGCTTACTCTATCTACAAGCTCATTGAATAAAGGGGCCAATGCACATGCCTGTCTCCAAAATGCTTCTGAGAATGGTGAAGGCAGTAAAGAGAACGGTGCATGAACTAATCCCACACCTGTTACTTTTCCAGAGCCCTGTAAAACATTAAAAATCAAGAGAAATTAATAAATAGGGAATAATTTGTTTTGTGAGTACAGATAAAGATTAATGTCATTCAATCATGCAATTCTCTTCATACACCACCTGAATAGTCTTATCTGCAACAATTAAACCATGTAAGGAAGCCCATGCAAGTGCATCTTGTAACAGTTCAGAAGCTATTTCTGGTGATATATTGGCAAGATTTACACCATGTGCATTTGAATTAACTGTAGACTCTTCCTCATCATTCTTTAGAAGCATTTTCTTAAACCAACAATGGTGAAATAAAAAGGGCAAAAATAAAATAAGTAAATTCATAAACTTCAAATGCTATGAAATGTAGAAAACATGAATACAAGGAAAGCAATAAGTTGAATATAATCCTATAATAAAAAGATTTATAACCATGTAGAGATCCAGCAATAAAAAGAAAGAATATATATCAGAAATTCATAATATTAAACTTACAAAATATATAAATAAATTACGCATATATATCTCAGTTAGATGCCTTTCCAAGCTCTTATGGTAGCACATTAGAGCATAAGGATGAACCATTCAGGGAAAAGGTATGCAAGATGTAACTATGTAGGATCATCAGTCAGAGACTCAAAGCTCATCTCACCAAGGCAGGGTCCTGGAAGGGTCAATACGTAAGTGAAAGCCTAACATCTTTTGAGTAGTTGCACCCAAGCAAGATGTAACTATGTAAATTACAAAAACAAATGAAATAAATAGCACAAACATTTCTTCCAAATGTTTCAATATTAAACATGACATCATGATGGAGGAGGAAATTTCATAGAAGAAAGTATAGATTGAAAACTCTACCTTGATTTGGCAAAATTAAATGGGACTCTGACATTTCTAAAATATGTGTTTGGAATATTGCTCGAAAGGCAAAGCAGAAATATTGAAGCTTTTTTTCCAGTGAAGCAAAAGCAGAAGAAATCTCTCAGCTAACACACATTAACTTTGTGAGTGTTGCCCAAGAAGCTTTAATTACAGTGACTTAAAAGTCAAAAAAATACCTCAAGAAACACATTAATTTATTTAGCTATAAACCCAATGCTTACGTAAGAGAGTCATCTACACCTTGTTCTTATCGGTGGTGCTTCTAGAAAAATATGTTAATATTACACATACATCAAGTACAGAGATTCTGTCTATCTTCTGTTGCATGTATGTAATTTTAAGGACCAAAGTGAGTAAACAAACTTGAAAAGACAATAAAAATCAGAAGTTAAATGTCTGGAAATGCCAGTGACACCAAGCAATTACAATGTCACCATTAAATTGAAAGTCCTATTTCATCTGATAACGTATAGCATTAAAATCAGATATTTGATACTTTTATTGATACTGTGTGTTACTCATTGTGCTTGCATATATAATGCAACTATCATGTGCATCAGTTTAGTAAAATATTTCTGCAATTATTTATAAGTGTTAAGATAAATGAATATTGTAACCCTAGGATTTTCTATAAGTAGATTACGCATGAACTTATTATGGAAATGGCTTTAATATTTTGCACAAGAGAGTAATTTATGTGAGAATATTTTTGCTTACGAAGATGGTTATTTGTATGGCAATGTATGACAAAAAGTTGCAGGTTTGAGCTTCACTTTGACATTATTCTTAGCTATATGTCCTGAAGGTAAATACAGTCTGGCCACTTGGACTTGAGTATATTTGTGGAAATCAAAGGATTTGATTTGCTTAATTGAAAAAGCAGATCTCTTCCTTCACTAATGATGGAATTCACACGTATACAAGAATCATATGGAGAAAATATTTGACTTACGCAAGCAACGTATTAATAAATGTAAAGTCAAACTCACCAAAAGAATGAGGGTGCTTTCATGAATTCAATTTAATTTGTTTTGCAATGTGAAGGGAAATGACCTAAAACCTGGCAAAGAGACTTTAATCTTGCCCAAGGTAGAACATCATGCATTCATGCCTAACAATATTTTCATGTCCATAAATAGAGAGGTCAAAAACGTTACTATGAATATATCTTTAATGCAACAGAAAGGCATCTCAACATACCCTTTGAATTAGACCTGTAACTTTCCCACCCCTAAACCGCATGCTCTTAACTTAGGGAGCTATGTCCATATATAGAAACAAAAATAAGGCATTGACATCACAATTTTGAAGCCCTGGTAAAGATATTAAATCCGTGCATCAATTTTGAAGTGGTGAAGAAAACAACTTTTAAATTTTAAAAACTTTCAAAACGATACCATGAATTTTTCAAGTGGGCACCAATTATAAAGTACTTTAAAAATCCCCCTTTTCAAAGTCACACAGCAAAAAATTGCCTGACTGTACTGCATATGAGAAACAAGTCTAGGTGTATCCAGAAACAAATCCAACATTAAATATCTAATTTGGCCACAGGTATGCAACCCAAGAAATACAGTTTCAAAGGTTCAGGAGCTCCAAGGTTATTTACCACATACGACAATGTATCCTTGACGAGAACAACGTAGAAAACAGGATGCAAAAAGATTTAGAAAAACAGGGATCCTGCAGCTTCAAAAGCTTTTGAAATCAGCAAACAATGAAGAATGAAGAACTCGCTAGCAACCCAAAGGGCGCTGCCGAAAGCTGATCCACTAGCAAACATAAAGGTAAGCAAGCGGTTTCAGAGATACCTCTGGTTCAGCGTGTGCCGCCCAAGAGTGTGGTCGTCACCAACCGTGGTTAGCTGCGTTCCTTCCCAGGTTACTAGATACGCATGCTAAGCAGGGAATAATGGTGGAAAGTACCAAGGTGTTAAAAGCATAGTTTTACAACGCTGAACCTGCAACTCATGCAATGCGTCACCTCCATTAACTTTTAACTGTTTTTTAAAAGTACCAAGGTGTTAAAAGCATAGTTTTACAACGCTGAACCTACAACTCATGCAATGCGTCACGTCCATTAAATTTTAACTGTTTTTTAAAAGTATCGACTTTCCGGTATTTGTTTTCCTCTCAGACAGAGGCCTGACAGCCGTCGTCCGTCACGAGGGAATGCCTTGCAAGACGGCTTACGTGTCCGCCACATGTTATGATTTTTGTTTTGGATCATGGCACGGCTAATATTTTGCGGAGTCAATAGCCTACGTTATTTGTCGCTTACGTTATTTCTGGCTATGGCATGTACTTTTACTTTCAAATGATGTGAAGTCTACACCTCTATGTACAGTTGCAGCAGCCGGAAACCAGGTATAACAGAAATTAATTGTGTTTTCTAAACGAAACAATGATAAATTGTGTTACCGTTTGTAGGATTGACAAGTCAAATTGCCCTAGTTAGCCATACTAACCAAAAAAATCATAACATGTGACTAAGCCCTAAGTTGTCGACCATGGTCCTAACAGCTTCTAAGAAAACTCACTTGTTGATTTTCTATGTTTTTTTGTTCTTTCCTAATAAATTAAGTACTCCTAGTCCAATTAGACTTTTATAACAATGAGGTGTTAGTTTAGTGGTAAGAAACTTGATTTGGAAGCTCTAGGTCATGGGTTTGATTACAATGGGTCATGCTGAGTTATATAAAGTTCTAATTAGACTATTGTTGGCACATCTAGACCATTGAATGAAACAAACTTGCATGATGAAACAAAGTTCTAATTAGACTATTGTTGGCACATCTAGACCCACTCATGCCTTTGCCCAAAGGAATTAGTTGAGAGGACTACATCTACTAAAGTAGCTTATCTTTTGATGTATGATGAGTGGCGAGGTACCCCTACACTCAACCATACGANGCGGCAATAAAGACGAACTTCTTGGATAAACCTTGCAGTGCATGGAATAGGCTAAATAGGAATTTTATTTATTGTCATTTATTGTTTATCGTTCAATGCTTTATTAGTTGATTAAATCTTTCTCAACCCTTCTCTCATAGTTAAGTGCCTTAGTACGACTGCTTCGAGCATGTGCGTTACGCTTGGTGATCCTAGCAACGACTAGCGTTTGGTAACCAATGTTGCATTGGTTCAGGGTGTGAATGGTAAGTGGGAACGGATACTGATGCTAGGTCAATTAAGACTTAATTAGTTAGTTAAAGTTAGTTAATTAATCTCTTCACTCTTCACCTTGTCAGCATAGGAGATAAAATCGAAAAGACATAAAAATCATATACCTTAGACTTACTTAACTATACAACCGTGACAAATACAAGTAAGTCTAGGAAGACAACGAATAATTAACCTTAAGTGTTCCATGAGGCGTGTAGGCACTTAGTCTGCGGAGTTCGACCGGATCGCGCGTGTAACACTCGTATTCGTATGGTTGAGTGTAGGGGTACCTCGCCACTCATCATACATCAAAAGATAAGCTACTTTAGTAGATGTAGTCCTCTCAACTAATTCCTTTGGGCAAAGGCATGAGTGGGTCTAGATGTGCCAACAATAGTCTAATTAGAACTTTGTTTCATNATGGGATGACATGTGAACGGATCATCATTACAAGACAAGACAAAACTAGTGTTCACGACAACAAGAGTGAACACTTTATACATTTGACATTAGGCCTCGTTTGGCAACTGAGAAAGAGAGAGAGAAAGAAGTTTTGCTACTGCCACACTAAGATTGCACCTTTCGTTGTTCATCCGTAAGCGCGCCATCGGTCTTGCTCCTTGCATAGCTGCTTTCAGCACTACTCCATTCCATGTGTTCTCTCCAAATCCAATCCGTTATTGCATGATTGCCATATGCACACACAACACAGTCTTATATTAGCAAGGGTAAATGAATTTCAATGCAATTGATACTTTGTTGTGGTGAAAGGTCCATTGGCTAGGTTGTGGTATGGCTGATACGTATCTGGAGATATATTCATGGCGACTACCGAAGGTGTAGGGGTTAGGAGAAAATCAAAAAAATTTAGGTCTGGACCCCCATGACTAAGAGCGAACCTCTAGTAGCGATAAAATGGAGAAAGAAAAAGAACAAGAAAGATGGAGAAAAAGAGACAAGTATAACGTCGATGAAATGGATGTCAAAATGGAAATGAACAAAATAAAGTTGATTGCAAAAATGTTAAGGGAAAGAATTTAACTGATGCTCCAAATAGGAATGTCAATGGATCCTCCCCAAAGCAGGCTCATGCCCTTAATGCCCTGACAAACCCACATTCAAAGAGTCCGTAGGCCCTGGGAATGTTATTTGGAACAAGAGTTAAAGTCTTAACCTCAAGAATTTACCAAAAAGAAAACAATGCGTCAACCAAAATATACACTAATGATAAAACTGACAATGAGGTGAACAATGGAGAGAAGGATGGAGAGAAGGATGGAGAGAAGAGAATGGAATGGAGTCCCAAGAACAAGGTGGTGTACAGCCCCCCTTGTGTGTTTCATGATTAATGTAACTTAGTAGATCCCATTCCAAGTTCGGCCTTAAACAAACCACTTCCAGTGACTTCGCATTGATGCATTTGGCCACTCCATCCTCTTTGAAGTAACAAGAATGCATTCACCCAAAGAGTCACCACCATTCTGATGAAACGAAGGAGGAGAGAATGGGAAGCGCGAAGGGCCTTAGTTAGAGGGAACATTTTTATTTTAGTTCTATAACTAGTGGTTGTAGCCCAAATGATTATTTCATCTAAGGAGTGTGCTTTGAATTCTCACTTTTTTTTTCTTTTTTTTATGTGTTTATACATGAAAACCACACTATGCAAAGACTTTGTTATTTTTATTAGCTCAGCTGCTCGATAATGCGGCAACATTGGAATGGTAAGAAAACTCAAGAAGAAAACATCCAAGCACCCAAGAGAATGGCCAACACAAATGCATCAACCTTGAAGTTACACCCTTTTCAATCCTTGAGTTCTTTCTTAATTTGAGAAATGCCCAGTCACCGATTTGTTAATAGTTCTTATTTAAAAGGACTGTACATTTCCAAGCCGAGAGAGACCATAGAAATTTGTGAATGAATGGATGAAGTGAACTCATTGCCTGTTATATCAAAAGAAACATACCTTAGTATCAACATCATCACTTAAAGGTAAAAACCAAACATTAGCAATCACTATAAAACTAGTTCATACCATCAGGAAGAACACTTATTGAATGACAAACTTAACAAAATGGATCACACACATGCAAACAAAAAATGAAAAAGTATAACAATGTTGTAAAAAAAACAAGAAAAGTTAAATAAATTTGTAAAATAAAAATGT
Organism: Gnetum montanum; assembly: GCA_015680685.1. Classification (NCBI taxonomy): domain Eukaryota; kingdom Viridiplantae; phylum Streptophyta; class Gnetopsida; order Gnetales; family Gnetaceae; genus Gnetum; species Gnetum montanum. Next base: position 242,497 of record MNCI01005835.1, read on the forward strand.
GTAAAACAAAAACTTAAAAAAGAACTTAGGGCCCCAAATGATTAGCATAGGTGGCCATCTCCCCCATGACTAAATGGAAAGGGAGAGATTCGAAATAACAAGCGCCTGTTTGAATTTCTTAGAAGTGTACAACTTCTCCCAATTAATGTTCTTAGATTAAGGGGTGGAAGTTGGCGACACTCATATTCCAATGTATCTATGCTTTTGTTATGGGCATGAGTTGTTCCCCCAGTTCGTTCTATGCATGTTGGTCGGTTTCTCTTTTGCCTAGCTGTCAACCACAGGGTGTCCACTTGTTGTGTGGTTGCTACATACAGGCATCTTTGTCTTAGAGGTTCTAGGGCACACTTGTTGCATGGAGGAGATGTTGTGCATTCCTCCATGTCATCACCCGATGAGTCACTATATGTGATGCATGGAACTTTCTTCTTCTCGATCTTTCCATAAATGTTTACCTTAGATATTTTCAAAGAAAGATCATGAATTCCTAGGCATGTATCTATTGTGCTTAGCCATGCCCTCCCCATTATAATTGGGAAGTCCCCCTTGTTACTGTTAACTTCTATCACCAGGAAATCAGCTGGGTATGGCCAACCACACATAGTGGTAACGATGTCCTCCACCAATCCTAAGGGAATGGTGATGGACTGGTTAGCTAGCTCTAGTTGAATGTTGCTCTTCTTAAGTTGGGGCAGGTTCCAAGCTTGATACATTTCTCGTGAGATTAAGTTGACTCTAGAACATGAATTAAGAAGAGCCTTATGTGGTTCGTTCTTGGTGACTTGGAGGTATATTAAGGGACTTCCAGGGTCAGATAGTTTCCTAGGAAGGTGGCCTACCTTGATCTAGTCGATTACGGTATGTGTTAACATAACCGTATGCGTTGAGCTCTGATATTGGTTTGAAGGGAGCTCCGAAGCCTTGTATGTTGGAGGAGTGTGCATAAACTCAACCGCTTATGGTTGTGAGAGCTTGTCTGGGCTTTTGGTTCTAAAGAAAGGTCTTCTCTTTTTGCAATTGTCAAAACTAGCAATGGGTTGAAGGTTTACGACTCTCGTAGTGTTACATTGCTGCGGTTGAGTGGGGAGTTCCCCTTGCATTATTGGAGCAAGAGGTATTGGAACTAATGGTGTGAGAGAGGCGGATGGATTTGGAGGATGGTATGGATGTGGAGCGTCTCCCGGAGGAGAAGGAGTCCCTCTAAAGCACTCCCGAACTTGGTAGTGACATTGGGGAGTTGTGTGACCCATGGAGTCACTTGGAGAAATCAGCTGCTACATGTAGTATCCATATGGGTCTGGCTGCTGGTAAGGGTACTATTGTTTTGGTGGTGGCATCCCCCATGACTGTGGGTATTGCCACTGCTGATGTTACCCGATGGGTTGTGGTGGAGTTCCACTTGGGTAGTACGTCAATGGTTGGTGGAACTGTCTTGGGTTACCTTGGGGATAAGGTAACCTTCAGGGTGTCTACCATTTGTTGAGTCTCAGGTGGAGTGCATACACCCCAGACTCTTGTAGATGTGAAATGATTGGACAACATCCCTTAGGATGGTCATATTGGCAAATCTCACATCCACTGTCATTGTTTGTGTCTAAGTCCACAACCTCATCAGAGATAGTTATTTTCCCCTTACCCTTGTCACGTGCATTTCCTGAATCTCTTCGCTTTTTCTTGTCCCTATCACTACTTCGTTCCTCCTTAGATTCCTCTACAATTTTCAGGACAGTTTCAATTTTACTGTCTAAGGAGCTCCATATTTCATCTACCTTAGCCGATACTTCCGTTGTTAGCTTCTGAAGCGGCAGGGTTTTTCTGTTCACCAACTCTTCGAGTGGTGACTCATCCTCTTCATCGCAGAATCTCACTCCCTTCTTTCGAAGAGAGGGATCACGGTTATTTTCTTCTGCACTTTCCATTTTTTGTAGCTCCCCTTCTTCTTTGGCTACTTGCTCCAACAATCAATGAATTTCATGGGATCTAAGTTCTGATAATCTCCCTTAGGCATAAGTCCCAAGGGTTCTCCTAGTTTCATACCTTAGCCCATCTACGAGATGGCAAAGTTGATCCTGTTGTGCATAACCATGGCCCAGGCAACAATGTAGCAATGCATAGTAGTGGCCCATGGCAGCATCCAAGGGTTTATGAGTACCTTGCTTCCATCCTTGGATCTGCTTATGCAAGTTAGACACTCTAGAGTACGTTTGATATTTATCGTTGAAGAGTTCTAACATCGTACTCCACCTCCTGACGGTTTCCAGCTCTAAGAACCGGTACCAACTCTCTGCTTCTTTTATGAGTGTCCTCGAAAACAACTTTAATTTCTACCACTCGTTTTCTATGTTTTGCAAGGCGTAGACATCGTGGAATGCCTATAAATGATTTTGCGGATCAGCGTTGTATCCCCCTTCAAATTGTGGGATATTATTCATGTCTAAGCTTGATCCAGCTATCTTTTTGATGCCTTGTTGGTATTCTCACAGCCTCCATTATATTTAGCATGCTTCGGGTGGCAAGTAGGGGTTCATCATGATCATCTCTTTCATGATGTCTATGATGTCTACGCTGTTCCCTACTTTCCCTTCTTTCATGCCTTGATTCTCTTGACTGCCCTCATCCTCTCTCTCGACTTTCTCATCGGGGTCTCTCATTTCTCTTACCCTTATCCTCTCCGTTATGCTCTTGATGACTACACCCTGATGTGGAAGGAGAGGGTGAATGATGTGATGAAGGGGACGAAGAAGGAGAACCATTGCCATGACGATGTTTCTTACCTTCTCTTCTGTGGCTTCGGCCCCGATCGTGATGACGATCTGAGTGCCCGTCCTTGTCATGTGTTGTTGTTCCCTCAGTGAACAGTTGGCGTTCATAGGGATCAGAACTAGGGTTTTGTATCGTGGAGTGTAGGTTCTGATGTCCCACCTCCTCACTATCGTTAGGAGGGGGAACATCTTTCTATGGAGAACCTGTTATAAGTGGTTCACCATCTCCAATTTCACTTAGGACATGCAAGACCCCATTGCCCTTCAACAATGTATGGTGGCTCTCCTTCCTTGAGTCCCTTAGATGTTGCACTGTTGTGGGATGGTAATCCCTCATGTCAAAATCTATCACAACGTATTCAGCATATACTTCCATCATGCTTATCTGTGCCAAAGCACGAAGAAGCATGTTGGAGACTGCACGATCTGGAGGTAACACTATGTTACCTTGCAAGTCTCTCCAGCACATCTATTCATCCTGATGGAGGATAAAAGTAAAATCAGGTATATACTCATCGGGATGAGTATATACCACCTTGTATTGTTGAGGAACTGGCTAATTTTGGTTATGTGCTTTAGACTACTGACTGTTTCTTGTATGATCCCTAGGTGGTGTAATGCTCTTGTGAGAAGAAGAAGAAGACATCGTGTCTTATCGATGTGCTATTTAACCGTTATATAATTTTTCGTTTAATTAACCCTAAGGTTCGTTTAAGCTCCCAACGATGTGGATAATTTCCTATGTTCTACTTAGCGCACAAACACTTAGTCCCCGGCAATGGCGCCAATGATGAGTGGCGAGGTACCCCTACACTCGACCATACGAATACGAGCGTTACATGCATGATCCAGTCGAACTTTGCAGACTAAGTGCCTACACGCCTCATGGAATACTTAAGGTTAATTATTCGTTGTCTTCCCAGACTTACTTGTATTTGTCATGGTTGTATGGTTAAGTAAGTTTGAGGTATATGATTTTTATGTCTTTTCGATTTTATCTCCTATGCTGACAAGGTGAAGAGTGAAGAGATTAATTAACTAACTTTAACTAACCAACTAAATCTTAATTGACCTAGCATCAGTATCCGTTCCCACTTACCATTCACACCCTGAACCAATGCAACCTTGGTTACCAAACGCTAGTCGTTGTTGGGATCACCAAGCATAACGCATGTGCTCGAAGCGGTCATACTGAGGCACTTAACTATGAGAGAAGGGTTGAGAAAGATTTAATCAACTAATAAAGCATTGAACGATAAACAATAAATGACAATAAATAAAAGTCCTATTTAGCCTATTCCATGCACTGCAAGGTTTATCCAAGAAGTTC